>QFET01013935.1:0-135156 GCA_003316355.1 Tuber calosporum
ACCTCATGACTCACAAGTGTGCGTCATGCGCGAAACCCACATGACTCTAAAGTGGTCAGGTGTGCTAAATCAACTCATAATAACCTCATGACTCACAAGTGTGCGTCATGCGCAAAACCCACATGACTCTAAAGTGGTCATGTGTGCGAAATCAACTTATAATAACCTCATGACTCACTAGTGTGCGTCAAGCGCGAAACCCATATGACCCTCCAGTGGTCGTGTGTGCGAAATCCTCGTAAGCCTCACAAGGCTTACTCTGCTTTTCTGTCCTTCCTGCCTAGCGCTCTTCTAGGCAATCGTGACAACAAGAGACGTAGGTTCGCTTAACTCCGGATATGCTCCCATCCCCTCCCTCATCGCCTCCTCCTCTGGGTACCCACAGCCTTACAGGGTCCCCTGCCCACACTCTCCTTTCGTCCCCCAGGTCTTGATAACATGTGGATTTTCCTTACTGGAGATTACCATACGAGGTTTATTGACAGTTACCTGTCCCGTTAGAGCTTTCATGTGCTATCGGTTACGTTTTATTTTAATTTTAGAATTAATGTTTTGTTTATGCCATAGCTAGCACTACATACAAGTTCTTGTACCTTAACAACGAATATATGATTAAAAAAAATAAAAGAAAAATAAAAAAAACTGTCCTGTAGTTAGGACACGCTTCACTTCCGCTATTTTCCTGCCCTTATATTTTGCAGCACTACGTCAAAAGTCTACATGCTTCTCACGATTCCAACCCCACCTCTTTTTGCTTATCCGCTTTTGTACCCTAACCCTAGTCATGGTATAAGCCGGTCCCACTCGCCCCTCTCTTTTCACAACTGCTCCTGCACCACCCTCAGCTACAGCCTCCACACTTGACAACCACCACTATTTCAAATTCCTCTCCTCCTTCCTTGAGGAAACCAAGGATGTTATAAACTTCTCCCCCACTCAGGTCAACACCCTCTCTCCCTCTGGCCTCGATGACCTATCCACTGGAGACGTTACCTTAATTCCACTTTTTTGTGCCACCCTCCGCGCGATTTGAGCCCTTGGCGCCTGGATTGACTCCCTCGCCTCTGCAAAGGTATTTCTCAGTGCCGGATTACCCAACTGCATCCCAAGTGGTGACCCAGCCACCCCCAGCCTGGTCTCAATCTATTCAGAGCGCCGTGATTTGGCCCACTGCGTCACTCTAGGCTGTGCTTCTACCTCCACTACTCCTTCCGCTATCCCTCTCCGTTCTGGCATGTCCCTGAGGCGACCAGCTCCCCCAGCTCCCCCATCTGCCCTCCCTCCCTCACCTCCTGCCCCTTCCACTGAAGGCACCACCCTAGTCAGCCACTGAGTCTCTGCCGATCAGTTCCGCGACCGTGATATATATGCCCTCTCCTATAGCCAGATAGTGGTAGCGTGGAGGAACTGGAGAAAGTCTCCTGCAAGTACTCCCTCTGCGGCCAAGGTTGCGGCTGCAGCAGCCAGTCAAGTGAGACCGACCTCCTCCAACTCTGGCTCTCCCTCCCATAAACCACAATTACACCCCTCTCCTCCCCCCCTCACCGCAGCCGCCCGCAGAATTTTTGCCCCCCTCTCCACACCAGCCCTCCTCCCTGATGCATCAGTCATTGCCGTCCTCCTCCCAGACCTGCCCACCTCGGTTCTCCTTTATGCACACTCTTCCCTCCCTCTTTGATTCAACGACTGTGTCAACGATTGAGGCTCAGTCTCTTTCACTGGCCTTTAGGGTCAGGTCTCTGCCCTCTCTTACAGCCCCTATTTTGAGGCACTAACTAGGGGCCTCAATCAATCCTTTCCAGTTGGCTACAACCCCTGGCTGACATTCCGCCTAGCCCCTACAGCCAGTCAGATACCAATCCCTTTGATCCCCTCTTCCTGCCTTACCGATAATGATGATAACCTCTTCTTACGCCTCTTCAACTCAATCCTTAACTCCACTGGTGTCCCCGTCCTCTCTGATAGGTTTCATCATAGGGACCCAGCCTCATGCATCAAGCATTCCTGCACTGTTGTTATAACCACCGCCACCTAGTACGCCTCCTTCCTCCTCCCGCCCTTTCCTCTTTCTCTGCCAATAGAATGTCTGTGAAGGCCCTCTCCTACTCCCCTTACATGAAGTGCGACAGCTGCTAGGCCTTTTGTCTTGTGGCACCCCGATGCAAGAGCCTGCACCCAGACTGTCCATTCTGCTCCCTTCACCACACGAGAGTATACCACGGATGCTCAATCCCTCCTACCCCAAGCTTGGCAACATCATATCCTTACCAAATTATTGCTTGCCCTCCGCCCCATACTGCCCGTACTGTGATAGTGAACACTTTGTATATGACCAAGACTGTATATCTAGGACCCCTCCTCCCTCGCCAGGTCCGCTCGCCACCCTGCCCCTCACAGACAATAAGAAGATGGATGTCTTGCATGACCTATCTCTTACTGAACACAGCCTCCTGGGTAGCAGGGATAAATTTTCCTTCTTTTTTAATTCCTTAGTTGAACTTTCCTTATCTGTTTCCCTGGTGTATATCCTAAATGGTCTGGTGTTTCGAGGAAGTGTCCCTAATTTTAATGGCTTAGAGTCCTTCTCCCCCCCCTGTTCTTCCCCTAAAAAGCCACATGTGGCTGCTCATCTTTCTTCTTCCCTACTCTCCATGAGTGTCATAGTTCCCGTTTCCTATGTGTGATATCACATAATGGGCCTTAAATTTTCACAGAGGGACTGGCTGTTTGGGTTTTCCTATGCGCATTCAGGTACTGAACTTGTATTCTCTCCCCCACAGGGCAGCCTCCTTGCGAACTATTTCTCATCTTTTGTTGATAACTTTGGATAACTTTCCTGTTCTTTCCCTGGGTGACTTCAATATCCACCACCCTTCCCTTGACCCACTACGGGCCCGCCCCCCCTCTGCGTTAGCAGTTTCTTTCACTTACCTATTCAGAGCTGCCGAACTTGGCTACTGCCTCTTGTATACATCTTGAGTCTTCACACGCTTCCCTTTGGCTGGCGGGGGCAGTCCAGCTGTTTTAGATCTTTCATGTACCCTCCTGTATTATTTCCCTTTTTCTCCTCCAAGAACACATCCCTTACCTCACATGGCTTAGACCATGCCTCCATTTGGCTTTCCTTTAGGCATCCTAAAGACACACAACCTCCTCCCCATACCACCAGGGATTGGACTGACTGGACCACCCTCTCGCCCCTTCTAGAGGAGCTGACGGTCCCGGAAGCGCCCCGCCTCACCACCACAACCTGACTAACCACATGGTTTGATACCAATTTTTGTCGTCTTCTCTCCCTTTTACGCAACCAGAACCCTTCTCACACCCTTCTCCCAGGGCCAAGCCCTGATGGTCGCACCCCTCTCTCTACCCTTAGGAAGCAAGACCACTGCGGTGCTTGGAAGAAACGTGCTTCCCGCTCTTTAAGCGACATCCATGCCGCCAGACTTCCCTGCCTCGGCTCCTTCAAAGTTATATAGACCGCAAATAGGCCATTGGTTCCTTCCTCCTCCCTAATACCACTCCCTCAATGCGGTGGACCACCAAACATCTGGCGCTAGGCTCTACCACAACTCTTTTCCCCACTCTCTTAGGCGCCAACACCCTTTAGTATATTAATAAAGCCCTCCTCGATCATTTCATACCACCAGGTCCCTACCCCCACGAACCCACCATCCTTCGCCACTACTCCGACGCCCCTGTAGCTGTCCACGGTGGGGATCTCTGCCGCCCTCGCAGCCTCCTCTTCTTCCTTAGGACCGGGTCCAAACATTGTCACCTGTCCCTATGTTGTATGGAAAGTGGTCTACCGCACCTCTCACTCCCTATTACTTTCACTACTCTCCCCTCTTCTCCTCTATAGTTTTCACAATCCTTCCCTCTAAAGTGCTAATAGCTTGGTCCTAGACAAACCAGGTAAGCAATACTATGATATCCCGACCTCCTTTAGGGTCATCGTGCTACTCGTAATATTTTCGAAGGTGCTGGTTAGAAATAGCGCAGCTGTTACAGGGTAGCCAATTCAGTACTGCTGAACTGCCTAGGCCGTGCTTGTATCAAGAAGGTAGGAGAGTTGTTAGGAAAGCTCTGGTAAGAATAAAGATAAAGGATAAAGATGTTTCCTGTAAGCTTTAAAGTTGTTTTCAACTAAAACTAAATACATTGTTATGGTCTCTTCTACGTTACTTGATGATCCCTTAACTGTGAGGAACTGCTAACTATTTATAAAAATTTCCCGGTACTTATGTTGGCTATATATATGAAGTATCCTTACATATCATGGCAAGGGTCATGGTAAGTGAAACCTAGTTTGAACCTGAAAATGTATGCCCCACTGGGTCAAATGAACCCCCAAACTATTTAGTATTTTGAGGGTGTCTAGCATTCCACCAGTAAATAGCCTTCGATTCATTTACCAAATGAACTAAATTCAAGAAGATGTAACCCAGTTACAAACATCTTAGGAAATAACAGTTGATCAGTCTGCATGTCCGTCTTTCCAGCATATATGCACTCAAGTGCATATGCATGCAGATTATCAAGAGTCATAGTACTCTTTAGAGTCTAGATCTTTTACCGCAGCAGAGCAGCCCTGCAATAGGCACTAATTATTGCCACCATGGGTTGTAGTCATATAGTAACCTCCCGGTTCTATATACTATCATATCAACTAGATTGTACCGTTTTCCATATGTGTAACATCAGCTCCACCTTTCCAGGCTTTGTCTTGAAGTAATATAACCTTTTAGTACTCCTTCCGGTAGGGTTAAAAAACCTTCTGCGATAACTTGGCCACAGCAGGAAAAACCTTTCCGGAGATACTACCTAGCCCAACCTTGGCATATCCGGATTTTCCTTATGAAAATCTTCTACTAATTCTTGAGCATGCAGTAAGTGCTCCAGTGGTTCCCAGGTGTTCTCATCTTCCGAACATCCATTTCACTTAACAAAGTATCGAAGTTCTTGGATGGTTGTTGACTGTCCTTTTAATCTTCGTTTATAAGAGATTATTTCACTCTTAGTGATTTTTTCCACCTCCCATTCTAGGTCACCTTCAACATTTACCAGTTTCATGCGTGGTTGTTCTCGGCCTGGTCGAATTGAAGTTGTGTATGGCTCAAGTAGTGATACATGGAATACCGGATGAATTTTCCTGCGTTCACATAATTCCAACTTGTAGGCAAGGTTTAGTCGTTGCTCTAGGATTCTGAATGGACCGTATAATTTTGTTGCTAACTTCTTGGATGGTGGCTTGGTATGGAAATTCTTTGCGTTCAGCATAACCCAATCACCAGTTTTGAAGTTTGGTTGGCTGTGAGCCTTGCGGTCATAGTATTTGTTCATTCCTTCCCAGGTCTTTTCCAGTGATTCCTTTACCTTTTCAAGAATCGTTTTCATCCAGGGAGCATACATAGTAGCTCCGGGATTCTGGGCTTCTCGCTCATTTATCCATTCTGTTTGAGAGAGGGAAACATAATTTGCAAAGAATGGTGTTATTCCATGAACGCTTGTTGCTGACTTGTTGTATGCATACTCGGCTAATGGTAATTGGTGGTACCAATCATCCTGATCATAATTGATAAATATCTGCAGGTATCCTGCCAGCACTTGGTTGACTCTTTCCGCTCGTCCATCCCTCTGAGGGTGGTTTGCGGTGGACATTTTTTTCTTTATACCTAACATCTTGCACGGAGACTACCATAATTCTCCTGCAAACTTTGCGTCCAAGTTGGATATGATTTTGGTTGGTATACCATGAAGTTTTCGAAACTTCATTGATAAATGCATGAGCGACATCCTTTGCGTTCGCATTTTCCTCGAGGCCGATAAAATGTGCCATTTTCGTGAATAGGTCAACTACAACCAAAATTTGGCTGTAACCTGCAGATTTGGGCAGTTGCGTAATACAATCTACCGAGCTAGATGCCCAAGCTGCAAAAGGTACCTGCAATGGTTGCAGTAGGCCGAAGCGTGCGTGCCTTGGTGCCTTGGCCTTTTGGCATTCTGTACATGACCGTACATAGTCGTTTGCCCAGTTGGTAATTCCTTTCCAGCAAAAATCACAAGTGATAATCTCTAGAGTTTTTTCTTGACCGAAATCTCCTGCAACCTTGGAGTCATGACAACCCTTTGCAATATCGGTTTGCTGAGTTTCGTCCAGGGGAATGTATAGGCGTTGTTTATAGACCTGCATTCCATCCATCATGGTCCATTGTTTTGGCATTGGCTTGCCATCATCTCCTAATTGTTGTAACTCCCGCTTCATATGTTTCCACTCTTGATTATCCTTTGCTTTCTCTTTTACCCTTGCCATGAAGTCCCTATCAAATTTCTTAACTTTGCACTTTGCAATTATTTCATTGGACATTAAGGTTTGTCCTTTAGTGCATATTGGGTGAATGGCATTATCAGTTGTGTCCTGGAGCTCGTGTTTGGCATTAGAATGCCGGAAACATAATTGCGGCTGAGTTTCCTCCAAGTGGATACCCGAGCTCCCAAATCCTTGACCTGCTCGTTCCGTGTCTTCCAACTCCCTAACTTCATGAAGCTCTCTATCATCAATTCTTTCCACAATCATTTGTGCTATGCGGTCTCCGGTCCGTACCTTAAATGCCTTGTCAGTAGTGTTGACTAGGAGGATCTTAACCTCCCCACTATAGTCCGCATCCACTACTCCGGCTCATATAGAAATACCATGCCTGACTACCTATCCACTCCGTGGTGCAAAAGGGGCATATGTTCCAATTGGTAGTCCGCTGGCTAATCCAGTTACTATTAGGGCTTGCCATGTGGAAGGAACTATGGTATCCTCAGTGCTGTTTAGGTCGTGTCTTAACTGTAACCTAGAACTTCGAGTAGAAATTCTTGCTTCCTGTTGTAACCTCTTAACCCTAACCGAACTTGTGCTTTGCTCTTTTGGCAATTATGGTTGGGGTTGTTCCAAATTTTCCATTCCCCATGTGACTGAAACCACTAAGTTTCGGTTATTCTAGTAGGTTCCGAAGTGATGAGTCTAAAGTATAGCCTGCTTGACATGCTCAGCTCCCTGCTTAGGGCGGTACTCTGGCCACCTGCCTGATGCGTCAGGTTTACCTGCTTTGGTCCCAGGTCTGTAAATGATTTTAATGTTAAAATCGGTTAACTTTTGGACCCATCGTATTTCTCTTGCCGACCAGGCTTTTGTTGAGAGAAAGTATTGTAGATTTGGACAAACGGTATAGATGATGAAAGGTTCATGAGTTCCTGCCAAGTAGTGTCGCCATTTTTTCCTCGCAACTAAGAGTGCCAATAACTCCGTATCAAGGATATCATAGTTGCATTCCGCAGAGGTAAGATTCCTGGTATAGAATGCAACCGGGTGCAACTTCGAATCCATATATTGAGACAGGACACATCCGAGACCATAATCGCTTGCATCGGTTTCCAATACCGTTTCTCTTTCTGGATGAAAGTCACCAAGTATGGGAGCTGTAATAAACAGTCGTTTGAGTTCATTAAAAGCAATTTGCTCTATTTCTCCCCAAGCAAAATCCTTTGAATATCCCTTCAATAAATCGTTAATTGGTGTACAAAGTGCGTAGAAATTCTTTATGAATAGTCGGTAAATATTGGCAAATCCCATCAAGATTTGAATCTCAATTACCGAGGTAGATGGTTGCCAGGCCTTAATTGATTCAACCTTTTCGCTTACTCATAGTGACTCCATCAACAGCCACTATATACACGAGAAACTCTACGGATTTGACTTGGAATGTGCTTTTTGAGATGGATATGGCCATATTATATTCTTGTAGTCGTTCAAGCACCTTCTTGACTAATATGACATGATCCACTTCTGTTTTTGAGTAGATGAGTATATCATTGATATATACTACCACCCCCTCATCAAGGAAGTCTTTCAGGATCATAGTCATAATTGACTGGAATTTTGCAGGTGCTTTGACAAGTCCGAAAGGCATAACCTTGTATTCATATAGGCCATATCTGGTGCGAAAAGCTGGTTTCCATTCATAACCCTTTCGTATGCAGATCAGATGGTATCCATCTTTGAGGTCCAGCTTGCGGAAAATAGTTGCTCCTTGAACATGGTCCCGTAGTTCAGTGATCAGAAGGAGAGGGTATTTATTATGGATGGTCACTTTGTTCAACCCTCAGTAGTCCACTACCAAGCTGAGGCGTCCATCCGGTTGGCAACAAAAAGTATTGCTGCTCCGGCAGGAGACTTCCTGTGGGAGATCTTTCCTTGTTTTAACATATCATCCAAATATGTTCTTAAGGCTTTTAGCTGTTTCTCCGATAGCGGATAAATTGGTCCCCAGGGCGGTTGAGACTCTGGTTTGAGGTCAATAGTGTGATCAAAGGTTTGATGAGAGGGTAATTTTGCTGCAGTTGATGGGCGAAAAAGGTCCTCGTAGCGGTGGTATTACTTAGGAAGTGAATCCATAACTAGTTCCTCCTCATCATCTATTCTTGCAATTCTTCCTATTACCACTGCCTCTGGGTCTTCCAATATCTCCTCGTCCCATTTGATAGAAATGCCTTTATCTTCGCGTAAAAGATGGAGCTGACATCCTGGAGCCTCAAAACTCCAGTTTACTGAGTCATGTATTACCTTTATTGGATGTTCCTCATTCCACCACCCAAATGGAATTATTATTCAGTAATCTCACGTAGGTGCGATTTCGTACATGATTTTTGACGAATGTTTAATTTTTTCCAATTTCCAGGTAGAAAGGATATGTATAATCCATTCCGGTAGAGAATTGGCCTCGTGTAGATCCTAGAGTATGAATACGATCCTGACGAGATTCATATGAAATATTTAATTACTTTACCAATTTTTCGTGAATAACAAAGATATTTGATCCTGAGTCCAATATGACTTTTATGCGATAACATTTTCCGTAAACATAGATATGGCATCGCCTTCCAGGCATTCGTAGCGTTTTGGTTCATCATGAGCCAGCTGTTGTCGCTTATGTGACCGTGTTATAATTGTTCATCCTCGCTTAGAAGAGATGATGGTTGTATTAGGAGGGTGTTTGTGACAACGCCAGCATTGTTTCGACCAGACAGGTCTCCTCAGACGAACTAGAACACAATAATTAATTTAGTTTCTTGGCGGCCCACTACAAGCGGTCTTTACCACATGCCGAGGGGCTCCCAGAATATTAAAAAAAATCTTATTTTCATAGGAAACATGCGTGCATAATTATGCACAGCTTTTTATGCATCGCGAGTATGCATAGCTGTTAGTAATATGCGCCGGGGTTTTTTGAATAACCTAGCTATGGTTTTGAGTGTAATTTCCTAAAAGGGTAGTTTGTTTTTGAAAAGAAAATTGCTATTCGAAAAGTATTTCAAATTCCGAAAACGTTAACCATTTCCAAATTTGGAATAGCTCATCCCATTTGGATATAATACCCTTTACCTCGGTATTTTTGCAAAAAACCACGAAAATTTCAGTATAAGGGGTGGTGCTTATAAATACTGTTGGTCCCTCCTGTGGTCATCATCTAGTCTTTTGCATTAAGTATTGGCCTGCCTAATGCATCGGGACCGAGGTCACGCGTTCAAACCCCACCCGGGCCAACGCATGTGATAATTGAAGCGTTAGGACAATCCCCAAACCATCACCTGGTCCAGTGACTAAAATGGCCGTTCTGGGTCGCTTCGAGGAGATTTTGCGTTTCCAGAACTGAAAAAATCCTGACGCTTTAATCAGGCTAACTGGCTGTCATTTCCCCGCATGGCTTCAAGGCTAGGGGGCTCCAGAAGGAGCTATAGCCACAGGTTCTTCCGGGGTTGGAAGTTAAAACTACCAAAACCAAAAAATTTATTTTGAACTACTTTCAGTTCCTTGGACCATTGACTCTAGTTGGGACCCCGGGCAGGGTCCTCTAACCAAGGACCCTTTTTCGGTTTCTTATTATGGAAGAGAATCACGCCAGCTTTCTATTTGCAATATTTTTCATTATTGTAGCATGTCTGGTTGTTGTCCTGCTGGCCTTTGAATAATGGGTGAGACTTGATTGTTTCTCTGGATCAAAGATGCGACCGCCCCCCTTTGTTATTCTTAAAAAGGTTTTGCTGCACCTTTGTCTGTCCACTAACCGTGTTCTCTTAAGGACTTATGGACTTAGGGCAACTTCTCTTATGCTCCTACTCTGAATAGTGACTGCGAAAGCCAGTACTCCTCCCTCCCTAGCCTAGAGGGATGCCCTATTTCGATTCCGGTTACCAGTTTCCTGGTACCCCAAATACCCAATCGCCGTCGCCGTTGGTGCCATTTTTGGGACATTTCAGTCTCCGATAATTCCCATAACCGAGGTGAGGCTCCACTTTGTATATTGTGGACCTTTTGTTGTTTACGTCTTCCTATGAGCGTTGCCTTTTGCAGTTTGCGTGAAAACTGCGGTAATTCCTGTTTTGTCTGTTCAGCGAAAGTCCTGGCTACAACTATGTCCTTTCGAAACTTTCGCCAGGTGTGGTTGTTGAGGCCAGAGGGAGTGCATTCCTTCCCCGCTTTTCACTTATCAACCACCTCTTGTTGGATTCCTTTATAAGCCTTCTTCCAGTCAGTATGCTCGTCTTTGGTTTGCAATCCCATTTTCTTTGTAGATAGGCTAGCCTTAGCAGTTTTCCATCGTGAGGGGTTGTTTTTTTGTCTCTGGTTGGTGTATCCTTGTTTGGTATTGACCCCTTTACTGTGGTCATCGTGCTTTCGCTTTTGTGTTCCACTTGATAAGGGTTCTCCTTTGGATAATTTTCGACGTTCCAGAAATTCCTCCTCCTGTCTCCCAACTTCCCTTATGGTTTCCATCTATTCTTCATCGGAGGAGAATTTTAAATGGGATAACCGTCGTTAAATTTCTTTTGGAATTTTTCTTTCAACTCGCACCCTTCAACTAATTCCAGTAAGTCCGGCTTTCAAGTTTAGGTTTTCGAGAAGCAGAAGATAAGTGTCTATCTTTCCCTTACAGACTACCTAGGTCATTTCTTCTAGGGCTCGTCTTTCCTCCTCAATGTCGATATATCACTTTGTGATTTGCTGCCGAAAACGATCCCTTGTGCAACAGTCTGGGTCTCGCACGTATCCACCTAATGCACCCATCACCTGCCGGCATCTTTCCGAGATGGGTGCCACTTTGTTCACCTTTCTTTTCCCCAAGGCAAATACTATTCGATGATCATGATTTTCCCACTGTGTAGGGTTGCGATCGAAATAGTCTTCAATGGCTGTCAACCAGTTTCAAACATCTTGGTTGTCATGTCCTTCAAAGAAGTTGGGTGGTTCCGCTATTAGCTTGGTTGATCGGGAGAGGCCACTGATACGTTCTATGAAAGCCAACGTTAACCTGTTCTCGGGTACATCGTTTCTGGGAATAGATGGTAATCGGGGAGCGCGTTCCGGCCTGCCGCCCTTTCTGCCCCCTCCATCCTCTCCATCACTATCGGACCTATCATCATCTGGGTCTGGAGCATCACCAATGTTAACTCGTAGTGGTGGTGGTGGTACGTTATTTCCTTCATGGTCGACTCCTTTTCCTTATTCCTTCCTAGGTGTCGATGCTGATTCCTTCGTTGGAACTGTGCCCTGTTCTTGTAGAATATATTGTTGTTTCCGCGGTTATATGGTCCTGGATCACCATCACTGGGCGCATGTAGAGTCGGTACTGGAACTGGTTTATTGGCCAGTTATCGTACTAAGGCATCCAGGTATGCCTTCATACCTTCGCCTTGTTGACTTAGTTGTTGAGCCGCAATGTCTTGTTGCTTATTCATCCTCTGATTCCAGTCCTGTTCTTATTCGTCTACTTTAGCATTTAGGTCCATTAGGGCTTATTTCCAGACTCCGATCCCTTCTTTCTGAGACATGGTCCTGTTGTTCCTGTTGAGCCTGTTGGCGTCGGAATTCTTCCTGAACCTGGGCACGTAACCTTTGCTGCACCCTTTCGCTATCACCACTCAACCGTTCAAGAGCTCGGCGGCCTTCCTGTATTTCAGCATCATTGACAACCTCACCCGTAGCATTTCGGCTTTGCAACAATTCTAGAATTGTGAACCCTTGCCTGGCCTCCTGTGCTAAAGCTGAGATCGCTATATGATTCTCATTTGCACTTTCTTTCAAGGATCGGTCCAGGTGGCGCAATGCATAAACAACATTTTGCTGGATGTTATGCTGAGTACTGATAGGCTTCTTGGCTCGATAAGCATGTTTTTGAACTCTTGATGGTGGACGACCCAAATGTATAATAGGAGAGCTGGTCTGGCTCCAGGACGGAATTAGAGATGCAGACGGAGTAGATTCTGTATCGTCCTCTTCAATCTTCCGGTCAGGTCCCAAAGACTTGGAATAGGGGTGTCATCTCGTGCCATAGCCATGGCAGCACGCTTATAAACTTGAATGGTTTTGGTATAGGAAAATTACAAAAGGCCAGTCCTCTGGCCTCCTGGCACAAAAGTCGTGAACGGAAGAAAAATCTGACCACTCAGAATCCCAGTCCAGAAATTTGTGCCACACAAAGTCTTGCACAGGAAAGTAGGCGTAGAGTTGTGTAAAGTGCTCAGGTCTTGGGACTAAAAATGGGTTAGTGAACCACGAGGGTTCCACGGTTTCAAATAGCGGTATTTCCGCAAGGTCAGTAGACAATATTTCTTCAAAAGAGCATATGGTAGATAAAGGATCAAAATACAGGATAGCATGTCTTGATAGTGAAGTATCCAAAATACTTCTTAGTTGATGCTTTGGTAAAGGTTCAAATATTGAACTAGGAGATTGAGGGTCGAGTTATGGATCTTCCATATAATCGTGGATCGATTCTGATTAGCGTTTGGTGAAAGCTGTTATCCACTGTCTGTCTTGGTGATATATTCTTTGCATATTCTTGGTGTGAATAGCTTGTAAGTGTCTGAGTGCTACCGCCTGTATGTCAAGTGCGAATCCTTCACAACAGACAGGAAATACGTTGTCAAAACTGAGAGGTCGATAGTGCCCACAATGTTTGCACTGATGAAAGCTTTGAGTCTCGTGGTATTCTTCAGGCATAAGATGAAATAGCAGTGAGAATATTGTAGAGCTTTGGTGACAAGAGATTAACAATATAGTGTTACGGGATAGCCAATTCTGTACTGCTGAACTGCCCAGCCCGTGCTTGTATCGAGAAGGTAGGAGAGTTGTTAGGAAAGCTCCGGTAAGAATAAAGATTAAGGATAAAGATGTTTCTCGAAAGCTCTAAAGTTGATATTAACTAAAACTGAATATATTGTTAAGGTCTCTTCTACGTTGCTTGATGATCCCTTAACTGTTGGGAACTGCTTACTATTTATAAAGTTTTCACGGTACTTATGTTGGCCATATATATGAAGTATCCTTAGATATCATGGCCAGGGTCACGAAAAGTGGAAACCCAGTTTGACCCTGAAAATGTATGCCCTGGTCGGTCAAATGATCCCACGAACTATTTAGTATTCTGAGGGTGTCTAGCTCTCCACCAGGAAATAGCCTTCGATTCATTTGCCAAATGAACTAGGTTCAAGTGGAGGTAGCCCAGTTACAAACATCTTACGTTATACCAGTTGATCAGTCTGGATGTCCGTCTTTCCCGCATATATGCACTCAAGTGCATATGCATGCGGATTATCAAGAGTCATAGTACTCATTAGAGTCTAGATCTTTCACCGCGGCCGTGCAGCCCTGCAATAGGCACTACTTCTTGACAGCATAGGTTTTAGTCATACAGTAATCTCCCGGTTCTATATACTATCACATCAACTAGTTGCACTATTTTCCATATGTGTAACAGCAGATAGCCTCGCCCTCATCGCCAGGGCCAGTGGTGTCATCAGCACCACCCAAGGTGCCACTCTTCTAGGCCTCCCTGCCTTTTATGCCATCACCACCCTCACCTACACAATCCGCAGCCAGTGCCGCTACTCCATCTGTGTATACGCCCTCCTTCTTAACATCATACGGGGTTTTGACAACATGGATCCTGACCTTCTCTCCTCGGTACTCAGGAAAAAAGCGGTCAACCACTACCTTATCTCCGGGTTCAGGTCCTTCCTTACTGGCCGTACCTGCCGTTTTCTCTTTCAGGCCACATCTGGCATCTTTTCTTCTGTTTCTGTTGGCACCCCGAAGGGCTCTCATCTGTCTCCTTTGTTTATAATATATATGTTTCTTCCCTTCATTTCTCCCTTCCCTGTGGCCTTATCCTTTTCAATGTTGATGATTTTGCATTGACGATATCTTTTTTCTTCTTACCGCCGCCATGTTTAGCTACTGTAGGCGGCATTTTCCAGGATCAAGCCCTACGTGGCAGCGCTCAAGGTTCCCTTTGCAATTCCCTAGACGCAGCTTATCCACTGGCGCACTAAAAACCCGTGGGGCTCTGCTTGCAATATTCCAATACACTGGGATGGGCAGGGATTCCATCCTGCGAACTCCTTGAAGTGGCTTGGATACTGGCTCACCCCGTCCTTGTCCACCTCCACTCATTTCTCCAAGCGGCTTGCCCTCGCTCAAGGTACCTTTGTCACTGTTCCCAGGCTTTCCCCACCACTGGCTGGCCTTTACCCCCAGCTGTGCCACAGCCTCCCCGTCTCCCTTCTTCACCCCATTTTTACATACCGGGCTGACCTCTTTGTTGCCTCCCACGGTATGCCACTGCTCATTTGTGTCTTTAGGCACCTGATCCAGAGATGGGTTACCAATTGCTTCCCCCCGACCAGTCTCTATGTCCTCCCCTTAGAGAGCTGACTCACACCTATTGCTCACTTATGTACCCACCGGCTTAGGCTTGCTCCCCTCAAACTTGTATGCCCCCAGCCTACCCTCAATGCTACTGTAGTGCGGCTCCCACAGAACTTTCCCTCTCTCCTCCAATCCCTCGCTCCTGACTCATAGCGCCATCTCGCTAGCTGTCTCTAACCGTCAGTCAATCCCCTCTACAGGAAAACCGCTCCTCCTTAACCTCCTGTCTTGACACACCTACTGGTGGATGCGATTGCCCAACTTATCCTAGCTTTCTTGGGATCCTTGTCCTACGCCCCTATACAACTAACAAATATCACACCCATCTGTGCACCTATTCCCGCACTACGTGCCACCCAAGCCGCCTACAATGGACTCAGGAGCCGGACCCCCCAGACCCTCATCAACGACTGGCCAGAGGCCTGTCCTCCCCCTGCATATTACCCCTATTAACCGTCCCTGTATCCACATCTTTTTATAGGCCTGGGCAAGTTCATGACAGGCCGCATCTATTAGATGCGTGTCTACAAGAACTACTTGGCCATTCATACCTCATAGGCCTCTGAGGGGGAGCCCACCCTCAATGCACAATGCTGGGGCTATGATGAAGACTTCCAGCAAGCCATACTCTCATGCTGAGCCACGGCCGATGCCCGCAGGCGTAACCTCCAAGGGGTAATGGGATTCTGCCCGACTGACCCCTTCTAATCCTCGATACGACTCCACCTGAACCTGGTAACCTATTTAACGGAGTGGGAGGTTTGCTTCCCCCTTGACATGCTGCTGTCACCACCCTCTTCTCCTCCTCCTTTACTGGCCTGCAACGTCCCAGGTTCTCCTACCAAGCCTCTTTTTGCTCCCTATGTTGATCGAAACTTGACTTTTTCCGTACTTTAAGGCGCGGTTTCTGTGTGTTTCCTTGCCAGGTATTTCCGTACTTGATTTTACTGTACGTGGTGTATTCACAAAATCCTGCACCGTTGGAGCTTTATATACTGATGGTTTCCTTTGTTTTTGGTTTTTCGGATTAAGGTTTGGTCTATGCCATAGCTAGCACTGCATGAATTTTCTTGTACCTTAACAACCAATATATGATAAAAAAAAAAGAAAAAAAAAAAAGGAAAAAAATAAACTGGCTGTAGTTAGGGCATCCTCTAGCTCCTCCACACAGCCGGCGGATGAAATCTGAACACCACGAGTTTCATCACCAACTATCCTCCTCCCCTCGCCTTTCCACTTTGATGGACATTCTTCCATGGGGTTTTCAGGGCCCCTCATCCTCAGGCCCCCTTTACTATGGGATACCCGCACATAGTGGTTGTTTTTGGTTTCATCTCACTAGGTCTCCTCACCCACTAATAGTCCGGTTTTGGTATGACTCACATAGCCTTAGCCGCGTGGGCAACAGCTCTCATCACCTTTACGATCAGCGTTGTCAGCACCGGACACCCAGCCAATACGGCCCTAGCTTGCTAGCGGCTTTAGCGTGGAAGGCCCTGATTTAGTTACCCTAGTGTCTGTCTCTTTGTCGGCGGTACTCTTTCTACAATTTTTGGAACAGCGGTGGCAATAGTCTGCCTAGTCTGCTGTTTCTGCTGATTGCCTCACTCTGCCTCCCCTCTCCCATCACTTGTATTGGCTCGCACCCTAATGCACCCCCTCACTTTGTAGTGCCTGACATCAAATTCCTGCTCCCGTGACTTTTACCCCTGTTTCAAGCACTCACAGTTACACACTGTCTTAGAATTGCACAATCTCCTTGGCTCTTGCTAATACTAGTAGGATTCGAAGTAGTGGCTGCCACTAACAGTCCACTCTGGTTATAGGTGGGTCCCGGACCTGTCTCTCCTTGAGTGTTGGGATTGGTTTTCGCTTGTGGTATTATTTTTTTGTCTTTAGTTGTAGTCTCCGTCTACGGTTTTCCTTATTCTTTCCTACTTTTCTTCATTTTACTATCACCTAGTTGTTGCAGCCAGGCAGTTATTTGTTTGCATTAGGAATATGCGGTTAGGCCCATACTAGAGGGTCGTGAGACTAAGAGTTTTGATCCATACGGCGCTGAGGTAAGGTTTTAAAACACTATATCTAGTGTAGCATGCGAGCTTTGTACCTTAAACAAAGCTTATACTTTGAAATAAAACAAAAAAGAGAAAAAAATCAGGCTGTATTTAGGACTCTTTATGCAACCATCCAACCTCTTTCCTAGACAATTACTTTACCTCTTTACCTCTCCGCTCCTCTATAGGCCTAGATGATTAACAACTATAGGGTTTGGCTATCAATACAACGTAGGCATAGGCCTAAGAACAATAGTGTGTCTGCGCGTAGGACAACTCGTTGCAATATTACTCATACCTTTGTAGATGAGATTAGCACCACATACTTGACTAAATGGACGGCCCGGTTATATTTATCCAACCTACACTGAAGTAGATACCTTTTCCAGGTCATCTGGGGGCATAGGATCGTAACAGGTAGAGTAGGGATTGGTGTTGGTAGCATTTATAATTATACATAAATAATTGTGATTGGCACTCTACTGTGATATCTAACAATTTTCACGCAATAAGGTTAAATTAATTTAAGGACCTGCTTAATGATATTAAGTTAAATAATTTTGTTTTAATTAACTAAATCTTTACCTGCCTTTGACTTTACAATGAGTCTTTTGTCCCGTCGCAACCTGAAGATTCATCATCCTACTCCGTGTCTCTGTAACCGTATATCGTTGAACTCTACTCTTAACTTTCTCACGAGAATTGTCGCCCCACGAGACCCCTTGTCAGATATTGAAGAGAACTGGTATCGTTGCTCCAACAAGTAGCCCAGATGATAAGGTGCAGATACAAACTGGCTCTTTCAACCACACAACCAAGTATCAAAACATCTTTTATGTCTCTTATGGACTATGTTGTTATCACAGACAATTAAGGCTTGGGGTCGGAATTGGTAAGTAGGTTGATTGAAGTACTACCTATCGAGGTGCCAGAGGTATATCTGACAATTTTGATCTCCTAGCCTAGGGCACTTATGAGATCCATCACCCACAACCCCGTGGTGGTGGTAGATGAGTCAGTCCATAAACTGGTTACTTTTGAACCTTTGACCCACGAGGCATTCAAGCAATATATTCGACATAGAGTTGGCCATAAACTCGCCGATGCACAGTTCTAACTTGAATACTTTATAGATGACTAGCCAGTCAATTTTGAATAGAATATGGTCAACATGTGTAAATATGGGTAAGGAAGGTACAGATGGCCTAGCACCAGCAAGTCATCTCAGCACAAGTACTGAGTGGCCGTTGAGAGGCCCTAAAATGGTCGGTGAATGAAAGGAGTCTTGATTGATCTCCAAAATGATATAATCATTGATCATGCTATGCCGCTTCCCTTCGTCCATAGTGGACCTATTAGGATTGCTCCACATTTTGCAAAATGAATGTAGGAAGTAAGCTGACCTCCACATCTTTCTCTAACATCCAAGGAAAGCATAAGGTGTTGTAGGAACCCGTAGTTCAATGTGGGTTTCCCCAGATTCTCTTACAGTTTAAGAACACCTGGTAAGTGAATCTCACAGCCCCTCTGGTACAGTTCAGAGATCATCCGGACTTGCAGGAGGAACGAAGGCGAAATGACTCTCAAAACCTTCAATCTTACCATTGGCTATTGCCCAGGCGGCGGTCCCAAGGACCCCAACAATTGTTATCGAAGCAGAATGACCGTATCGGGTAGCAAACATAACTCCTGGGACATCTATACCATAAAGTCCAGTACCACATTTCAGTCATACCTCAACTCCGGCTACTGCAAAGCCATCAGGCGGCAAAGGGAGGACTTGGTTTCCATGGGCGGCCATAGAGCCGGCGATGGCGTATTTTTTCCCTGCTGGTAGAATTGTGGGAGGACCTGCCAGGCAGGTATTCCATCCGAGGCCCCTGTTCTAATCAGCTTGGTGAAGTAGGAAAACATTTACCCTAAGGCCAGAAGTTGAAAAATGCCTAGTGTCGTTTGAGGGGTTCTGAAGCTTTAGAATTTTGGGAACTTGTCCCATATTCCTACAATTAGTTTCGTGGGGCCTGGATAATATTCTTGCAGCTAGAGAACCCACGGCCCCACGTTTACCAGTTCAAGTGTTGTACCTCACGGAACCCAAGGAAACTACTTCAGAGGAAACTATGGTGGTTATGATGAACCTTTGCCATTTTGTGGTAGAAATACGGTGGTGGCGATGGTAAGCAACTACCATGGGGCCGAAATAGCCGCAAAGAAGTGGAAACTGATTATTCTGACTCCATGAGCAATAACGATGATTCCTTTTCTTACATCCATGATCTAAGGAGATTTATGTGATCATGAAAGTCAGCCTGGTATGAGGGAAAATAGTGAGGCCATGAGAAATGATGTCAACCCATGACTGACTATCTCAGAAGTACAACAAGAAATCCCAAACTCGTTATAAGAAGTCTGAGAAGTTGACAATTAAAGAATGAAATAGACACCTCCTAAACACATTGCATTTAATCCATGATGGGGAGATTCTCTTTGACTACTATCGAAATTTCAATCAAACAGATTTTGATAATGTGAGACCAAGATTCGTCCCACTTGCAGTGGCCGCATAGATATGGTAGAATAGCATCCATGTGCACATCCAACTGGATTTAGCTCTCATGGCTAGAGTTACATCAAACCCAAGAAAGCAGTTACAGTTTAGGTAGGTAATCAGAATGGCTTGCAGTACAGTTTCAGCTGGTACTCTGATCGGGATTGCGCTATGACCAACTTCAAAGGGCATGATAGGAAGCCTGGTAAGGTAGTGCAGTTTGTTAAAGAACCCATTTGGTGAGTTATTAAATTGCATTATGATAGGATTAGGGTGTAAGACAAAGCTCACATTTGTAGGACAGCAGATTTTCGAAATAACTATGGGCTGTAAACAACATATCCTGAAGAATATATCCACTACGTCAGCCTTCTGTATAATATGGGGCATCAAGTGGAGGATGTAGCATCTTTCTGAAGTACGGTTGTCAAAGAAAAACATATTTTCCATTAGCTGAGGAATGAAAGATATTCCTGTACTAACCGATTGCACAAGATGGACCGTGATTCACAGAGTGGCAATACTACACCCACCAAGTGACTGCTAACCCCTACAGGGTCTATAATCCAGTGTGGGTAACAGGAAATGGATGAAAACATCCCTATAATTCTGACTAACTAGCTCCGCCACGTAAATCCTTGCTCTCAGTGAGGGAATGAGGGTGACTTTTGGAGACCGTGTGCCGCTCCACAACCTGTTGTAGAGTCCAGCAAACCTGATTGAAAACACACTTTTTCCTAAGCTGGTCCTGGTATGTCAAATGTACCCGATCATCGACAGAATAAGCACAAGTCTATTGAGAAATAGATTGCTTATCTGCGCACATCACCGCTGATATTAGAGATTGATTCTCATTGCAGTGAATAAAGTAAGGCATCTCAACAAGATCTCAGACATAAGACATCTGGCTATTACTCTTCGCAATAAGGCCTAGAGGAAAAGATTAGAAAGGTCTGGAAATTGAACTATGTTGGTCCCCTCCTCGATAAAATAAAAACATAGCTGATTCAATATTGCAATAAGGATTGTGTTAGGGGTTTCTTTTGAATTGGGATTGCAAGAGTTTATTTCCAATTTAATTAGTTTTTTGTTTTACTAGGGGGACACCGATAGTGATGGTCTTGATTCAGATAATTTTGTGACTTTTATACACCAATTAGGCATGCCTTGATTAGATATTGAAATTAGTTTTGAATGTTTGCCAGAGGAGGGTTGAATATGCGAAATCTCACTTGCTTGATAGTAAAAATCCAAAACCATATCTATTTTAATATGAGATACATTATGAAACTTAAACTAAAATAACCTGATAGCAAAGAAAGACCTGGTAAGCTGCAGCAGCCATCTTGCACTGCACTTCAGACTAGGTCAATACAGATAAATGGCCAGTTGGACTCGAATTTTGAGAAGTAGCTGCGTAATTAATAAGTTCCAGTTTTATAGGCCTGTGATGCTACAGGTGCTGTATTGAGTAGCTCATGGTTCAAGAAGGCCCTGCTAGCATGTATGCACTGGAGGTTTCTAATACCAATTCATGATGCTAGTGGAAATAAAATCTCAGGTTCTGAGAATCATTATACTAAAAAAGTACGAAGGAAGATTGGTCACTATGTAAATGAGTTGGGATTTGAGCTTGGAGATATGCCTGATACTAAGGTTGATGGCCTTCTACCAATGTTGTAGCTAAATGACATGAATCCCAGTATTGACAAAGATAGGACTACTTTAAAGTGACGTTCAGAATGCTGCGAGGGAAACTAGTATATCGCTAAGAGACATTTTGAGTTCATCTCAAGTAAAAAACATCTAGCATAGAATAGCAGACAGCTATATCTTCTAGGGGTGGCTAGGTATACAGGTGAGGACAGTTAAGATATTAGTGTCATTCTCCTCCCAGAGCACAAGAAATATGCGCAAACTTTCAGTCCACAAAATATATCTTCTCTAAGGACGCATATTCAGTTTGACCACAAGACCGAACTGGAGCTAGGGATCAAGCCTCCTTTCGGACCCCTAGACACCCTTAGTAATCGAGACCTATACGTCTTGTAAGACTCTATGTGTGAGATAGTAGAACAAGGGATTACAAAGAGGTCGATGTCCACTGTTAGAGCCACGTTCGTCTTCCTAGCAAGGCCTCATAACCGGCTTTGAATACTGTGGACTTATCCTGATAACTATCATGAATAAGTAGCCATTGACATTGATGAATAAGGTTAGGGATAAGCTTGGAAAACCCAATGTATTGGCCAAGCTGGATTTGAATAATGGTAAATATCTTATCCAGCCGGCATTCAGGGAATAATCGAAAACCGCCTTCAATAGTGGTGATGGCTATTATAAATATATGATAATTTGGTTTAGGCTATGTAAAGTACCATGCACCTTCCAAATTATGCTCAATAGTGTATTTACATATATTCATGTTGCAGGAGTCATATGTTATATGAATGAAATCCTAATATACTTAGAGATTATAGAGGAACAGGCGATATTAGTACTTAAGCTGATGGAAACACTGCGATACGCAGGCCTTGGGATTAGGATAATGAAGTCCACCTTCCAACAAAGGTAAGTTGAAATCTTAGGCTAAAAGATATCAGACCATTGAATATACATGATCACAAGAATGGTAGAAGATATCAAAGCGTGGAATACTTAAGAGAACGTAACCAATCTTCTATGCTTCATTGGCTACGCAAACATCTTCCCTTAATTCATCCATATGTCTAGATAAGTACACAAACCATTAACTGATTGGATCAAAAAGGATATGTTATAGGACTGGTTGGCCACTTGCAAGCAATTATTTGAACACCTAAAGGAGTCGTTCATCACCAGTCCTTTTCTAACACACCTTGATAGTTCTTGACCAACTAATTTGGAAACTGACCCAAGTGATTCCGCCTTGGGAGAAGTACACTTGAAGCTCTGTGATGAACAAGGATGGCATCTGGTACCCTATCATAGCAGGAGGTACTTGTCGGTAGAGGTCATCTATGATGTCACTAATAAGGAGATGACGTCAATAGTGCCTAGATACAAGGAATGAGATCATTTTTTACATTTGATTGAAGACAAAATGGTGGTATATATAGACCACTAGAATTTGGAGTACTTGTATAGTGCCAAGGTCAAGAAATGTAAGCAGCTCGGCAGAGCAGAATGCATCAGGCTGTTCAACCTCAAGGTGGGATACTTCTATAGTTGTGTGAACGAAATGGCAGATGAGTTGTAACGGTATAGTGACTTCTACAGAGACGGGGGGAGTGATGCAAGACCATTACAATTTTCTAGCCCCGGGCAAGGTCATGCAACACTGGAACATGCACAGATGCGTCCCCAAATGCCTCCCTCCTTCCTGAATTATTGCTTGCATTTGGACCTTTTACAAGCCTTAAAGAAAATTGCAGAAAATGACCATGTATTCCTTGTTGTCTTCAAAGCAGTTGCAGAAGAGGCATCAACTGTTGAGGCCCAGTTCAATGTAGAGAAGTGTCTTCTCACCTACAAGAACTGATCCAATATCCCTGCGGACCAAATCTTAAAGTGGACAAACTGGGAGGCAGAAGAATGATTCATTTGTTTCTGTAAACTTTGAAAAAAATACTACTGTTGCACCAGTAACAGTAAACTTCTATTGGACCAAGTAGGAGAATCAGGTAACAAACTATGTTCATACTTGTGAAATTTGTTAATGAAGTAAGACCATAAGACTCAAGAGGTTTTGCTTACTCCAACTTGTTATGATTCCCATGAGGTCATGGAATGCAATATCGAGGGAGTTCATTGTGGCCTTACCAGTGGCATAGTAGTATACAAAGAGATGGGCCATTGTAGATATATTTACAAAGATGTCAAACTTGATCCCCCTGGCGATGGAGGTACTGATTAAAGAAGTGGCGCTTATGTTCACCAAGGACGGATGGCGATTGAATAGGCTCACAGACTCAATCGTCTCTGACCAAGATACAGGTTTAACATCTTAGTTTTGGACACATCTTATGGATTTAGTATAAGTCAAACTCAATATCTCTAAAGCTTTAAATCCGTAGACCGATGAGCCAAAGGTAAGGCTTAATAAGCCCGTAAAACAGTACTGCAGAAGTTTTTGTTTGTACCTTCAAGAGGATAGGGTGCCATTATTTCCTCGGGGGCAATAAGGATACACTGCGTTGCTTTCCGCCTTGCTTACTCTATCCTCTATCCATGGAAACTACGTGTTTATACTAAGGAGTACTTGGTCCTTGGCAGTATCTAAGTATAAAAGCAAACACTAAAAGAGTAAGATCGTGGTCGAGGATTGGTAAGTCACATGTACGAATGTTAGACAGAGTTTGCAAAAGGCACATAAGAAACAAAAGAAGTTGGATAACCAAAAGCGTCTGGGACCTCCAGAGTATGTCACGGTAGAAGGTGTGGTCTCAGGTGGAGTAAAGAAGGCAGACCAGGTTCTTTTAGACAGATACAACATTCACACGAAGCGGATAACAGAAAAACCTGCCAATAAAATGTTCTCTCTGTTCATAGTCAAGCAAAAAACTGTAATAAGGGCATATGAGCAGGAACTATCAGTAACATGTACTATCCATCAAATTCTCAATTAAAGACTACAAGAATCTTATTGCGAAGACCTAATATGAAGAACAGGGAAGGAGGTAATAGTTCAGATATGGTAGATACAGAGCTGAGCAGTGTAGTAGAAGCCATAGTTGATAGCCCATGGTATTGATGTGCAAAATCCAATTTCACATACGAGTTTTTAAAATAATTGGTCTCGGGGAAAGGTATGACGTGGTGGAGAACTAATGGGATCTGTTCGAGAGGTTTGAAGGAATGGCCTTCTTGTCATTTTTGCACATTCATAACTCGTATCCCACTAAGCCAACTGATTACGTAATAGCCACATTTATCAAGGTAAGATACTTGCTTGATGAAAGTCACGTGACATTAAGGAATGCAGTCTGAGGCCAGACTTGAGGAACAAGGCAGTAGTGCAACGCTCCTGTATTTCTGATGGTATAGTATGCCTGACCTCAGCCTGTTCAGAGCTCTGTGAGGGCATTCGCATGGAACACACTATTAGGCATGTACACTGCCTTGGCCTCCTCAGATACTGTGGTTAAGAAAGGTACCTAGGTACTTAGTTGAGCAGGGTAATGAGGATAGGCAGGGTAACCCGGATCCACACTCAGATAGGGTAATCCAGCTAGGCCAGGTACACTCTAGCTTGAGTCCAGTAGGGGAACTCTGCTAAGCAAGGCAATCTAGAAGCACAGCAAGAAAGGTAACTCATCTTAGTCTGTATAACCCACTGGCTGAGATAGATACGGTAACCATCTTGGTAGGATAACCAAAAAAGGCTTATCAAAATATGGTAAGCAATGTAGACATTGTAAGCTGTTCGATGCTGGCATAACCAGGTGTATTATGGTAATGTGTAACTGTGTGAAGAATACGGTAGTCATATAGCTCCCACAGGTATGGCAAACAGTTGTTACGCAGACTCATACAGACAATTGCCTCATAATAGGGCCAAATTACCCTACCTTCAAAGTCACTAATGAAATCTTAGAGCTCTGTTTACATAACTATAATATAACGCGAAATGCGAAATCTTTCAGCAGCCACAGGGAGCATCTGGAAGAGATTTTGAAAGGTCCTACACCACAAATAGTCTCCTACATTCGCCACTGGCAACATTTAGGACACCGTGTCAGTTTCAAAAAGCCTATTTAAACCTCAAGTTAAAGGTAGTTGCATGATACAGCATACGTCGCTGCCATGTATCCCAATGGGAGTTGTAAGCTTCCCTGGGTTTTGGTGACTGACCTACATTGATGAACAGTAGTTTGTCCAGATGCAACTCTACTGCAAATAGGTGCCTTATAGTCCCGGAACTATACCAATACCTAGCGTTGTTACAACAGTACTCTTGGAATATTAACTAAGGTCATGGCTAAGGTGCATGACAAACTATTGACTATGGGGAGCGCTCAATCCAAGCAAGACAGTCGTTCCACTCGCCACGAGAGCTAGGTTCTCATTGAGAAAGTAGCCAATTGGTCAAGAAGATAAAAAGGGGTATATCTTTTGTATAGATCATAATGTATTTGTGCTACGAAGTCTTGTCCGAGATAGAGACTCCCATATCGACTTCACAGTTGGCCACTGAAAAAGGATTCATATAAAAGGTTTTTCTCCCTTGTTGAAATAATTAAGATGCCTAGCACAAAACCAATCACTTTATTCGACTCTACTTATCAGAGAGATCTGCATACTTGCGAAGCAGGCCGAGAGGATGTCTGGCGTTGATAAACCTAGAGTGTAGAAGGGTGCTCATTTATGGGCGGAGTAGTTTTCGGTGTCAATGGCCTTTATAATTCTACATAATTGAACCTGATCACAAATTTTCACTCAGAACAATGATCCAGTAGAGAAAAACTTGAATTGAGTAAAGCTCTAGCTTAACGAGCTTAATCTTTATAATTTTGATTCAATTATATATACCTTTACCTTTCATGAACTCAAAATAGGGTCTTTAGTACACTCGCAATCTTGGGATCAATCTTCCTTCCGGGTGCACCCCTTAAAAAGCGGCAGCAATTTTGTTACCAGTTAGATAGCCTGGTTACAGGCACTACTCTGATGGCTAAATGGATGCTACCCCGGGACAATTATTTGCTAACCACCTTGACCGTAATATAAAGGAATGAGGTCAGAGTGCATTAACCTTTTCTCATTAATGGTATAGGTATAGGTTATAAGCTGTTTTTCAGTAAATAAATATCCAGACAGACTTCCGTTTGTTCTCGACCCTCAGAGAACCTTCTCAAGGGGCTCAAACAGCTCCCACAGGAAATTAGTTACTTTTAGAAACCCCTATGTGCCATCTGGTGTCAACACTGATAAGTAGTCTAGTTCGGCCATAAACGACCACATTATATACACTGCGGACACGATTTCTGCCTCCACTGTGACGACATATAAGGTGTTAAATAGCCTGCTCCAATAGAGCCCTTTTCTTTGACTTGTACCAACTGACACACTTTGCGAAATAGCTTAATGACAGTTTACCAAGATACTCCACACCAAGCACGGGTGGCTTCAATGTTTTTTCGCTTTTTGCAAAATATTGAAAGTAGGGTAACATCCTGGACATGATCCTATACGTAAACCCAAAGGTCTGGTAACTTGAGGACATTGTAGCCCGAAACAATTTCCAAGTCTGCTAAATTCTCATGTATGTTGCTCTATGGTCCCGCGCAAGAATTCTATTTTGCATACTAGACTTTCACCATCATGAAACAACTGCTTACACAAACGTCGCATGCCCAATAGGACCAACTGTGTTTATCAAGTTTTCATAGGTGCTTATACTTATACGGCCTTGACATTCACCCTGCCAAATCCAAACGTGGCTTATCCAGTCTAGCTATAAATGAGGGCTACCCTGCCTCACTGAGGTTGAATCTAAGACTCTCTAACTCGGTTGTCTTACCAGACTTGGTGCCGTAGTACTTTCCTATTTACAGTGGGACAGGTTCTTATATTAGTTTTGCAGGTCTAGGTTACCATTGCTCGCAAGGACCATTTAAGGCACATGGCTGGGCTGAGAGTCGTTAACCTAAATTATATGATATGTATGAGTGTTATTGTAGTTCCTTCTTCGGTAAGTGTATCGACAGACTTAATTCTCATCTGAGTTCTGTGAGCTCTCTTTTCGGCCTTGAGTAGTATCATAATCTGTAGGCCCTAGGCTTACATGGATACTATTCAGGAAACCTTTTCAAGGCTCCAATTACAATACCTTCCAATATTCCGAATGGTAGTAAAAATTATCAACTGTAGGTTAACTGCTCTAAGATATCAAGCATTCGAGAAACGAATCAGGCTACTTCTACTACTCACATCCATAACCCTGGCTTTTGATAATGGCCTCCCCTATATTGACTACCTCCGAGTCGACAATTTATGTAACAGGTACCTCTATAACCTACCTCCTTATGCGGTTTTCACAGTACGGCTCTATGATTGTAACATGGAAGACTGGATTGATTGTCTACCGGGCAGAATGTTCTAAGTCATAGGCCTGGGTTCCTATTTTTCACTAAAGTACTAAGAGCCCAAACAATTTTGTATTCCACCTATTCCATAGGTCACTTAGTGTGCAGGTTTCTTCTATCCAACATACAATGGTAAGCTCTCTTCGCTCTAATGTAGGTGATATCTTCTTTGGTGAAAGACCCTGTAGATGGATGTCACATTTGATCAAGCTATTTCGTTTGTCGCTTCTATGCCTTATGTACTATATTTCTAAGTTCCTGACAAATGTTTTCTGTGTCCTATTCTTAGAGCTCATTATCAGGTGTATTCAAAGATGATCAGCCATGGCTGCAAAATAATCTGTCCTTGGTACGAACCCATGGTTTACCTCAAATAAACACACCTACTGAGAATTGGACACAGTTGTATAGTATATATGTTCCGTTTTTGGCAATACCACAGCGAAATTATCCTGCTGATATGAACTATAGACTCTTACGTACAGCTCCAGCGCCTTGTTAACCCTCTCAGTTTACACTTCATTCTAAGAATGGAAAGATTGCGCGACATCGAGTTTAATAGTGGTAACTCTATCATAATCATCCAATTTCTAAAATTCAATCTGGTATTGTGGTTGAAGAAGAGAGATTCTAAGTGCCCAGGCGATCGCTATACTTCCTTCAGGAAACAAACAGGCAGATCTTTAGTAGGCACCTCTGTTGATATTGGGATATATATTCAGACCTCTTAGATATTCTATCAACAAGAACCTATATGATTGAATATCTTTTGGGTAATGGTATTGTGACAATTAAGCCTAAAAATGTTGCATTCAATGGTATTATGGGAACCTAAACATGTTGGAGAAGCCAAACTTCCTGTGCCTTAGGGTTTAACATTTTTGACAAATGTCACAGGTAAAAACATATTCTGTTACCTGTTTGTTCATATTGGGCCTATAGAAATTTGCTTATACTGGCACCATGGTCTTATATTTCCAAAGTGTCTGTCGACGCTTGAATCATGTTGTGCCTCTATGATTGTCCACTTTAAGACCTTCTCCTTAGGGACATAGAATTACTTCATTTAGGTAAGCAGACTCTTCTTATGCATAAATTGGCGTCAACAGTAAACCCCTTCTCTCCCACCACCTTGAAGAATGCAAGGTATGCCGGTACCTTTTCTAACAGTACCTTTAGGGCTTGTAAAATATCTTAATTCATGTGAGAACCCTTACAGGTGCGCAGCATTTGGGCATGTTGGTGGTGGACTTCCTCTGGATCCTGCTGGTGCCCAGGACGAAAAAATATTTGTCCCACTAGATCACGCTCCCCTTCAGTGGGTTAGTACTTTTACTTCGACACTGCATCTGCCTTTACATTCAGCCTACCTTTGCTGTAAACCACCTTGGAGTTAAACAGTAGGAGGATTTCTTCCATGTGGTTCCGCGTGCGGTTCAAGACCTTGCGCGTACTAAACTAGTTGCAATTTTTGTGATCACTACATACTATTTGGTCTTCAACTGATGGTAAAAGAGGTTCTGTTTCATTGAATGCAGGTACTATACCAGTCATTTCATTATTAGGAAATCATAGTTTACCTCCATAGGCAAGCATGTAATAGTGTGATAGGCTACCACATGCCACTTTTGGTAATCACAAAAATGTGAGAGGACTGCTCCACATGCAAAATCACTAACATCAGTTTCAAATTTAGTTGGACAAGAGTCATCAAAGAGTTTCAAAATGAGACAACTAGGGAACACCTCCTTTAGAGATTAAAATTCCCGTTCACAAACAGTCAACCAGTCCCCTAATATGTCATTCTTAGCCAGATCTGGTAACAGTTTCGCTACCTTGCTAAACAAATATATCATGTGACGGTAGAAATAACCAAACCCCATAAACTCTTGAATGTCAATTAAGTTTGGTAGAGTTATCTACGCCTTTCTCACTCCAACCATTAGAATCGTCTTGGATATCCCGGGCTCAGTTAACTCCAAACATATGATTTGAACTTCGCTTTGATGGAAGGTTTACCTCTTTATGCTAACCGAATGACCTGACCTTTGCGCTCTTGCCATAACTGAAAGACCAGTTAGACCTGTTCTTATATTGTCATAAAGTCTATTAGAATATCATCAATATATGTGCAATCCCCATCCTTATCCATATCTCTGAATAGAATATTAATCATACTCTAGAAGGTAGATGGTATGTTGTATAGCCCAAGGTTCATCAAATTATACTCCTACAGGCCATAATGACTGTTAAGGTTAACCTTCCATTCCTCTCCTTCAGCCATCTGGTGGAGATAATACCTATTCTTCAGATAGAGTTTATAAACGCTGTGGCTTTCCTGAGCCTGTCCCTATGCTGGTTCATTAAAGGCAATTGATTCTAATTTTTTATAGTAATCGTAGAGATCCTGCTGTAATCAATGGAAAAGCGCCGTGTATCACCTAGCTTATGGAAAGAGAGTATTTGACGTCAAAGCGGTGAAGTTGATGGCCGGATCTTCTATTACACTTCTATTTTACAGATGTAGTCATATCAGTCATGTAACTCCCCCTTAGAGAGAGGTTATATTCGCCCTGATGAAGGATATGTCTCAGGTTTGAGTTCAATCTTTTTATCAAACCCTGTTTGCCTAAAAATCCAGATATAATTTCTTGACTGAAAAAATCCACATATTACTTATATTCTTGGCGGAAATTGACACTAAGGTCCTTTTGGTATTCCCTATTATACTCTGCCATTTGCAAAAGATATACTCAACTTCAATCTGCAGCTAGGGTTTGTTAGCATGTGAGAAAAACTCTATTCTTCACTTAGTAACTAGAGAATTCGTCTGACAATACATGAAGAGCCATTTGGTATACCTTAATCCCAATTTATAACAGTGTTATGGTCTTTAAAGCAGGATATCGGGAGATGGATATCAAGCATGATGTCTCACATATCTGAATGGTCAAAGCTCCTGTTATTTACATCTTCAACCATCTTCATTCTCAAAGACCTAGTGTAATGATTCCCCAACCCTTGCAATATGGTGGCCATTTGCTTCTGAGATTGGTACCCGAAACCACAAATTATCAAGCGTACCTGATTCTGCTTGGACTATGAACTGCTGAAGATAGCAGTCATAGATATACTATCCTAAAGAAGTAGTGCCTATTGACTATTTCACTGTTTCTGTAAATTCTAGTCAAAACAGACTTGTTTGCTTATTGACCTGGTGTGACACAATGTCCAGATAGCCTCTCTGCTTAGTGGGTCCTTCTTCACTAACAGGTTTTGTTCACTTAATCCTCACATGAAATTTCAAGTGATAATACATATGCTTTGGCTGTTTACTATTACACAAGCTAGACTTGGGGTACTCAAACCTCCTCATATAAATTTGCAAAATCACTTTCAATTACTAATTAAATTCTGCCTGATTGACATGCAAAAGGAACAAAATCAAATAAAACCAGATCATCACTATCTCTCTTCCACAAGTAAAGCAAGAATCAAAGCAAATATAAATAAACCCTACCAACCCTTATACAAAAGAAAACTCTGACATAAAGCTGCCCAGCAGTATTGAATAAGGGACATTTTTCTTGCATGGAGGAGTGAACTCACCTATTCTAAGTTCCCTTGCTTCCTATCCTTTTCCTGTAGGCCTAGTTGCAAAGTTTAGCAGTCAGCTTCATAGATTCCGGAATCTAGTTGAGATGGCCCACCTCTTTGGCTACCATTGCTACCAACCGCCAAAATGAGGGCTGACCCACAATGCTTGCTAAGGTCGTTTACAATAAAAGGAGGCAAAATGCCTTGATTTTAGACCAAAGTTGATCTACTAGGTCCAACTGCATATGCCTTGGGCTCATGTGTAGGATTGATGGACACTACAATTGCGGAGAGGGGGAAATGGTCTCCAGAAATAACAATTTTTCCCATAATCTGAGCATTTGTGTAGCTGCCAATGTTTTTCTATCAGAGTATGCAAAATTATCTGTGTTTCTCTTCCTAGTTGTGACTTATCAACCCATGAGGAGTTTCCGTTTCCTATTGGGGTTTTTGATTGCCATTCCCAGAGTCTCCAACATTCTTCTGCATTGGATTAGCCCTAGAAGAACTTTCATCTAACCGCTCATGCCAGGTATATTTTTCTTTGACATCCATACTGTGCAAAGCTGCTGCATCCTCCAGTTGGTAGCCCGTTTTATACAAAATGTGTCCAAAATATGAACTCCGGTGGCTAGATTGTTACTGCTATAAGGAAAATACAGCGGAAGTATGAAGGGATTTCTTTAGCACACTAAGCGAGCAGAGCCATGTATGAGACTAGAATGGCCGGAGTTCTGGTTCTTATTCACACTTAGCGATGTGGGTCATAACCGGTATATTTATATAAATGTTCATCTTCTATGCACGTCAGATAAATTTAGGGAAAACATAGTTAAAACCTAAGTGTGAACTGGGTTTGACACTGATATCCTGCCAAGAAAATCCCAAATAACATGCGTAATTCCAAGATGGTGGCAGGAAAATATTATGTAATAATATGATCTATATGACCAAGAACAAGGCCTAAACGATGCATTTAACAAGCGTAAAATCCCACACACCAGATAATCAAATAGATATGAAACTCTTCTAACATAACCTGTTCAATACCATGAAATAGAAAGAAATATATGACCTAGCTGTAGTAATGTAAGCGGTGTACTGCTAAACCCAAACCCAAATCAAGTATTACAATATTCTCCTTTATCAATAATATACCCAAAGGAAATTACCTATAAAATCTCAACTAAAGGTTATGTTAGTGGAAGTATGCTTCAGGTTGCGGAGTTTTCAGTGCTTAGGGATTTCGCATATCTGGTGTATTTCAAGTTCGAGCTCTGTCTTTCACACTAATTACATCACGTATCCTATAAGTGTATAACCAAAAGAGTTCACCAACAAATTGATCTACCTTACTGGTCTTCCTAAGAATACTGTTCCTTTGATGAACAGCGCAATTCAGATGTGTGTTACTGCCGAGTCTGGACTCCAAGCGTTTCCAACATCTCACCCTAGTACTTAACTCTTTACTTGGATGAAAGGTAACTCAGGCCTTGCAAGCTGCATCCGTGCTGATGCCCAGATTGATGCTATAAAAATATTATGTTACTGGCCGAGCAAAACGCAATATAGTTAGGCTGACCTTATCCAGATCTCTAAGCCTCTAAGGTAGATAGTAGGCAAACCTTTTCTCCCCGTCTTTAATGAAACACTGTGTGTTGAATGGGTATCTATTTAACACTTTTATCCAGAACTTCTTAGTCGTTTTTGGCTAATGTCAAATTTCTTGTTAAACTATTAAAGGTAGTCCGTCAAGTCTATACAAAGCTCATTATAATGTGGCTGAGAGGCCTCATTATAGCTGGTCTTTTGTTTGCCAAGAAATGAGTAGTGATCAGAGACGGAGCAAGATGGGGCTTCGCTAATGTGTCTACCAACTGGTGGTTCACACCACCATCTCTGCTCATGTTTCCACTACCAAGTCCCCAAGTTTCATCGTATCCGTAAAGGCTATCCTATAAACCCAGTCCAGTGGTTTCCGGGGACTGAGCACGCGAACTGCAGTACTTGGGGTAACAGGGTTGCATAATAGCTACAAGCTTATGTATACCCTTCTGTATTAAGTATTGGAAGCCGAGTCACCCTTCATCAATGGTCTAGATTTCCAATCCTAAAAAATTCACCTTGGATCTTGTTCAACTATAGACCTGTGGGGGAATGTATGAGCTCTTCACAAGGGCCCTAGGGATATGGGTCCTCATAGTTAAATACATGCCCAGCAGGTCCTACCTGGATCCTACAAACAGGGGAACAATAACTTTGGCTGCAACTGCTGAGGCCACATAGAACCCTGTCCTTGCAGTGCAACTTGTTGGTTTTGCTGAAGTATGTATTACTCTCAGGTGGATTAGTGGAACGGGATCTTGTAGTATGGCTTGCAAAGGAGTTACCTTGGCCACCTCCTATGTTCCTTCAAGCATCAAGAACAAGTTTAGGCTACTTGGTACTGTGAGAAGGGTAGTTGCCTCCTTTGATGCTTGTGGGTGTGCGGATCTTTCTCTGTTATTACTCCCAAAAGTGGGGATGATCTCCATACTCTGCCAAAGGGGCTCTGAGATCGGCTTGCTATACATGATTCACCAGAGCGAGTAAACACGGAAACCCCAGATGAATCACGAGTTCATACAAGGCCCAAATCCTCCCTTGCGTCAAATGTCAGCTGTTTGTTCTAGTCTATATCAACTATTACATTTGCAAAATATGCTGCAAAGGTAATAGGTCTGCTAAGCACTGAGTGTGGGCGTGGAGATTGATACAGGATCATATTATTTTCATAGTCAATCCTGTCCCTTCTTCCACAGCGCACTCGTGAGCCATTAAGCAGCCCTGTAGGGCTTGCACAGTCATAACTTTCAGTAGGTAGGCAGTTAGTACCTTTCTGACCCTGTCTGTAGCCATGTTAAGCTTATTCTCATAAAGATGGACTTGATTGTCTTATACAAAGAGTTTAGGTTGTGACTATTCTTCTGGAAATCATCAGGCGATTATATTAACAATATAAGGCTTCTAGACTTCGCCAGTAAAAGATTAAAAAGTAACCACTACAGGGACCGACTCAGAAACTAACGCTACAGGCTTGTGTGTGATGGATATTATGTGTTCCCAATGATTAGGAAGAATCATCATCTGATATTACAGGGGAACCTAGATATGTGCGACTTGAAGCATGTTAGTAACCAATTCCTACTCCAAGCCTCACAGGTGAGCGATACTATGATAGTCCATAAGATGGCAGGAAGTGGTTACAGCACAATATTGCAAGTGTGAAACAGGCATTTCTCATATAGTACTGGCCACCCTGGTCTAATTCTTCCAGAAAAGTATACCAGTAGTTGTAAGTGTCTCGAAAGGGGTCTGGTGGAGAAACAATTCTTTGGAGAGAGTTAAGGGTAGAGGTTGAAGATATAGGGTAACTGGAGACCTTTAGGGAAGATGGATATTTAGGTTGTGACGCAGTAAAGACTCAAATTTAAGTTCATGGAAGGTAACAATATCGAAAAATGAATAATAAAAATGATAAAACTTAAAATTGTTAAACTAGATCTTAGCTCAATTGAAGTTGTTGTCTTTAGGATAGTTGGTGCACTAAGTATAGTGCCGATCTCATATATTTAAGCAGAATTATAAAGGCCATTTACCACAATCCTTACTAGGACCATAACAGAGGACCCTTCTCGACAGTGGTTTAGCAATGCAGAACATCTTGAGCAGCAGCTCCAGAAGTCTACTGTTTGCGCTGACGAGGAGAGTCCACTAATCCGTTTGGTTTTATGCAATGCATTACAATTGTGTTTGCAGGAGAGAAAAACCTTTTGGATAGAAGTCTTCTAAGTGGCTCACTGTCAAGTCCAAATAGGACTCCTGATCTTAGTTAATATTTGGTCTCCCTGTAGCGAGTCTGTCTATCCAAAGGTTTTAATGAACCTTGTCTACTAGGCTAATGGCCACTTATTCTTGGCACTCCTTTGCTCCACGGGTGAATGGCAGTACTGTGTTGGCTAAATTGGCCCTACACATACCCATTAGTTCATTGACCACCTCATCCATGATAAGAGTGAATGCCTTCATAGTCCAGTAACCTCTTCCAGTCAGGTTAAAGGTCCTTGGCTATAAGCTGTTTTAAACTACATAATTATTTGGACAAAGCTCAATTTGTCCCTATGGTTGTATTGGCCTTCCCAATGGGCTCCCATACCTCTCATAGCTTTCTTAGGTATATAGACAAACCCTGGGGTGGTAGCAGGTATCTATCCTGACAACTAGTCAGGTTTAGCCAGTGATTACCCTCTTACATATTCTGCAGACATGTTTACTTCACTGAGCTGGGGCAACAAATTCGTTGTTACATGGCCTCCTGCCTTGTCACAGTTTTGTTAGGCTTTTACCATATGTCACATATTGCCACATATCTTGTAGGCAGTTTAGGAATATAGTCCAAATCATGCCTTGGTGGTTTTAATGATTTTTCGGATTTCATGTAACATTGACTGTAGGATAAATTTAGGTTTACTATCCTATACGTTATGAATAAGGTACGGTGACTTCATGCCTTTATAGCCTGAATCCATTTAGGAGTCACTGTAAACTTCATATATGTTACTGGACAGTCCTCCATAATAATTCTCTTGTATATACTTGAATTTCCCAGCGTGAAACAATAGGTTTCACATACATAGCATGCCTGTGAGGCTCTACATTGCATAACATGTTTTACTAGGTACTTCTAGTTGCCCAGCCATATCCGACACCCAGTCCACCTCCAGCAACTATATCTGCAAAAATAATTGATCCGGATGTATTACATACCTTTCATCCTGTAGTGGCTAGTCATGCCATGTCCTCTTATACCTCTCATGGCTCGCATAGATGTTGTTCATTGTGCGTCTTCTTTTTGCCTCTGAAAGGCATCACGTACCTTCCTTGTGTACAGGCAGCCACAGTCGCTGCCTTAAACCCACATCTACTCCAATCTGTAAACCGCTATTACTCAGTCCTGACAAATCTTTCTCTTTTTGCACCACAACTAAAAAGACATTGTACGGTTCATTCCTGACCTTGCTAATCCTTGAAAATATTTACCAACTCCCACCTCCATGCTGCTCCATTTGGTTCCATCCACTGATGTTTTACTGTTATGGCCTTCGTCCCCTTGTAGACGTTGTCAATAATAACCTGCCGCCTATATGTTTACAACCTATCCACCGTCGCTTCCCCACCTCTCGATAAATCTCCCTCCGTTGCTTCTTGGCTCGCTTATATTGGAACAGTTGGTTTTTAGCAATTATTCGTCTTTCTCTAACTCTTGTCCACCTGTTTTCACCTCCTCCGCTCTCCTCTTTCAGATTCACGATTTTAATTGTCCAAATCATCCCTCACATATCCTTCTTCAGCCTCTAATAACCTTCCGGCATCACATCAATCCACTTCAAATTCTTCCATCTTGTTGGAATCTAGTATATTCTAGGAAAGGTTTATTAATATATCCTATTTTTTTAGATACCAACGTGTATTCCCTCTCCAAGCAGCCTCTTGCAATAGATACTGCAATCCCATACTACCTTTTGTGCTTACCACAATTTTTATTAGGCTACCCGGCCCACTAACTGCATTTAAACTGACTCTAGCCAGTCTTATAAGATCACTAACCTTATCCGAATTCCCCACATAAAGTCATTCTACAAATATAAGTCTATCAACTGAGCCTGTAATCAGGTCTCTAACTTTGCAGATTGCTACCAAACGAGCAGGATAACATCCTCTAATAGTTCCGTAAATGTTTTCATTGCCTGAATCAACCTAAACCCAATCATTCCTATTACATTCTATCGATCTCTACAGCTGCCTGGAATTGTAACGGAGAAGCGGCCATGTAACCTCCTGCGGGTCCTGAATGTTCTTTACTGTAACCATTTGAAGACGGCATATTTAGATCCGGAAGTTTTAATTGATTCCTGATTGAAAAAACTTTTCCCCACCTGACTTCCTCTATTAATAGTCAACTAAGAGCACACGTATATATTTTAAAGTTACATCAAATTGAGTAAATATTTTAACAATTAAACTCCGCCTAAACAGTTGTCTTGCTAACGATCCAATTTCTCTCATATCATTTCTAGCTTCAAGTTAGTCACATTATGTACGTATATCGTCTGCATTGATATTGGTTTGGTGAATTTCGAAGATATCGAATCACGTATCGGTTTGTAGTGTCTGATGGTTGGCATCATACTTATTTAACCGTTAATAGCCCACCTGGTCATGGTCCTGCAGCTGGTCTCCCTGGACTCGCTGCAATACATTTCGATATTTCCAAAAGTCAGATATGGTCAGCAAATTGACTCAGGAGATGAATCTTGACAAAGTGGTAATCAACCTCATCATCAAATATGTCAGCTACGACTCCTTATGATTCTTGACGCTGTTAGTCTGCACTCCGCTGTATTTACCTTGCATTGAGACCACAATGTCTAGGTTGATAGAGCACCTTTTAGGTCACAATCCATGTAAAGGAAGTTATCTCTGTTACCCTGAGTGCTGCAAACTTAAACTCCTAAATCTCCTAGGACATGTTTGTGTTCATGAAAATCTTCTTGGTACTATTCCAGGTATTGAATCGTCATGTTAGTATGACTTTTATATAGTAGCATTATCGTGTAGGCCATATTTGATCAAACACAAGAAAATGCTTAGGGGAAAATAAGATCGTCAACCGCATTTAGACGACATAGCACTGCGGCAAAATATGGTAAAACACACCTAACAAGACATCTCATCTCTTTTTATGTCCACAAGAAGCTCTACTGAACTCTTTATTGGCTGGTGAAACGCAAGGGTAAGCTGGCAAAATATTCCAAAAAGTGTCAAAAGCCTGTAGCTTACTGTACTTCTTCAGAAATCCAATAATCTACTCCATGACATTTGTATCAAGTTTTTACAGGTAGACTACACAAAGCTTACCCACTTTCGCCAAGTGGGGCTGCCAAATAGTTGATATACCCTAAAGACGGTTGGAAGCTCCTTGATCCCACGATAAATCAAATCTTCGCCAGTATCAGTGATGCGATCCAAGTATTGTTCAAAACTTCAATTGTATTTGTTTTAATCTAGTATAGCTGCACAATGTCCAGTATATAACACTAACCAATCTCCAGGAGTCTTGCAGATAGTACCCCGATTTTGCAAAATTCCTTTAATGTAACATTTTTCTAAATTATTGGCTATCGTGGCAGTAAGACCTGGTGAGCTCTGCCTAACCTTGCCATTGTGCTATATGATTTCTATTTATGGCTTCAGCAGCCTTGTATAACGGAGTAATGATAGCTTCTAATAGCTTACAAAGGATTTCATTGTTTACTTGTCTCTGGCTAGGATCTCATGATGCTACTACTAGCATCGTGGGTGGGAGTTGTAGAAGTGCCACCTGGGCGGTCGCATGTTTAAAAGATTTATTTCTCGTTTCCAATCAGATATTAGCAAGTTAAATAGATTAGCCCAGGTTGGCTATCTCCTAGGAGGTTGGTTAGGAAAGTAACGTAGGAGGCACATATAATTGGTACAAGTGTTGCACCTTCAGGTAAGGTATCTTGCTCAACTTGTTAATTCTTGCTTAAGAATAATATGAAAAAGTCTTATAACGTCTTATTGTAGCCTACCTGAGGCTCCTACCACCAATTCCATGTATGCACCTCTGAATAATCTCTCGCCGTAGGTGTTTCACCAATCCATTCATTTACTGGGCATAAAAAACATCCTGAGCGAAGCATTTGTGGCTAAGCAGATATTTTGCACAATCAACAGGATTTCGGTAACAAAGTTTTTGTGTTGATGCAGCTACCTGTAACTCATTCCCATCCTCTATGACCTATTCTTGGTTAACTAAATACTTTAATAGAATGGATATACCTACCAACTCCTTAATTGAAATAAAGCCCTGATTCTAACTTTTCATTCGCAAAACCAGAATCTAGTTCATTAACGGCCCACCGAAAGGGATGTGAGGAATTAATTGTCCTGCTCTCCGGCCCTAATCCCTTCTGAAATACCTGGCAATATGCTCCTTTGGTACCTTTGCCTCAATAAACCATCATGCAAGTTTACAGTCTGATTTATTTTGAAAAGGTATCCCATAACTTGTCTGCAGCTCTCACAAGTGTTTCAATGCCATGGAGGACTCTTTCAGTAGTATGAGGATTTGTTGGTGCTACTGATTCAACAAACACTGTATGAAAATCTTCTCCGTGTGAGAGGGTAATACTCTCAAGATGAGATTCGGCTTAAGTGTGGTTTGATTCTGATTCGTACTTTCGAATTTAGACCTCGTTTGAATTATTTTGTTCATATGTTTCATACACTTTTAAGATATAGGTTTCCTGGCTGTACCTCATCTCTAATTGTTTCTTGTATAACCTGAATTCGTTGTACAAGGTCTGGATGGTCCTCCTCAATATAGTTTCTGTACTAGATACTGGATTGTAATTTTTACTATAGTATAAGCATTGTGACTCCTGTTGCAGAGTGTAATATTATCCTATTAGAAGCTCGAAAAGGACCTCAGGAGGCACGAAACATACTAATATAACCTCAATAAATATCCAACATACCTTTTTATTTGTACAGTTAGATATTTCAAGAACAATAAGCGATAGTTTACATAAGGAACTAAGAAAGATGTAACCATGACGTTCTTCAATAGGGCTATCTTTTAAGTAATTACAGGAAAGCCTTGGTCCTGTTCTAGCCTACTGCAGACTCGGTTGTCTGCTCTGACCCGTTGCCATGAGGACTCCAACATTCCTTTTAGACCTATTCGTAAATGGTATCCAACCACTGACTTTCTCTGTCAGACAACCCACCATTAAAATTATGATCTTTGCACCCTCCAGGCTAACATATTGAAAAATATCTATAGCTCAATTTCACCGCCATGGGGTCGGTATTCTACCCACGCACGTATCTTCTCATTTAAGTGGCTCTGATAGCCATTGTCTAATATGAGCATAAACCAACATAGCCTTATTCTTGGCACATACCACTTGTACTCTGCTAGGACTAAGATTCCAGTTGGTTTGACTTCTGAGTTCAACCTTGCAACTCTTTAGTCTTCGATATTGAAACCCAGTTTATTGGACTTTGGTATAATTCCTTTTGTAGATTTGAAAAGGGTTTTCAGGATTCTATTCAAGATGATTATCATCTTCTTTTCATGTAGTTTTGCGAGCTTGAAACTCTTGTCTTCATCAAACACCTAGAATTGTTTGCTATCCCTTAGTATATAGAACCCCCCCACAGGTCTTGTTCCTTACTCTTATCTGGACCACCATAGCCAGTCACTACACATCATTCATAGCACTATATTTGCAACATTTAAAGGCATGTTTGTTGCCCTTGTAACAGGCGGTAATATATCCAGCCAAATAGTATTATGTTTATATCTTCTTGGCTCACTCTCGTCCTCTTGTCACTTATATCTCAGAAGAACCCTTTTTCAACACATCGCAGCCATTATAGGCGGCTATTATGCTCTTTTTTATAGTACATTCACCGAAACCTACGAGATCAGCTCTTCAGATTACAGTAAGGTAAAACCCTGCCAAGCCCTTATTATGGTAAATCGAAGCCTCATCAACTTCCTGATAGCAACCACTAATGTTGATTCAAGCTAATCTACCAAACTTAGCAAACTCTTAGTTACATTGAAAAAGATCTCAGAACCATTAAGTTTGTTGTTAAAAACTTCCAACAGCTCAAAGTAGCTATTCCACGTCAAGATTAAATCTAAATATTGATTGCTGTATTGGGTAGATCAATTTCGTGTTCCAACCACAGTTACTATTTTCTTTTACCTTCATTTATTCAGGTTGGCATCCAGGCATACTATTTCTCCATTTGTTGGGTTAGTTATCTAATTGTTGCAGGGATGGTTACCAATTCGGAATACGGCATGGTGGAGAACCTTACTGGGCTTGATAGCACTGGTGCCGGCTGGAGATACTGTGTACTAAGGAGATTGTTCCTGCAGAGGTATACGTAACTGAGGGTAACTACTAAGAGGTTGTGCAGGCAAATAAAGTAGGACCAATTAAGGTCGGATGCCGTGTCTTATAGGTCCTTACAGTGCCTCCAGGCCAAGTTCACCAGCCCTCCTTGAGGCCCCTTCGCCAATTTCCACCAAGCCCTGGATTGACCTACCACTGACGCCCTCAAGAGAGCCTGTCAGTCACATTGAGAAGCAAATATAAACTCAGATGATGAGGAGGAAGGAAGCGTCACTGGCCCTTCTGGCACTCAAGACAATGCTGTTCATTGTCCTCCTCCCACTGTCTACAACGGGAAACCAAATATAATTATTTAGCTTAAAACTACAGCTGTACCCACAGGCAGTGAATGCTTACTGCCCTGAGTTATTTCAGTTGGGGTGGTGGCAAAGGGTAATTTGAGGACAATTTTATGGCATTAGACTCAGGAAGAGCAAGGAGAAGCAGTTAGTCAATATCTTGAGGACGACACACCCACGCAAAGGTTGGTGGCTATCGTCGCGCATATCCAACCCTTCAATGCTACCCCTGATGTTCCTGCTCAGGTCAAACTAAAGGGTCATTATCTAGTGAAAGCCAGCGTTTGTCTCTCTAACGCCACTCCTCTCACTATGGCCTGCTCTCTCATGGGTGATTCATCTCCCACGCCTAGTGGCCCTCTGGATGCTCCTCTTGTTCATTCAAATATGCCTCTTAACGGTATCGGGATCATGACCTAGAGCCTATTCAAGGCGATATAGCCGAGTTCGACACAGAACCGGAATCTGATTCACCTCTAGAGGAGGACATATGATGCCAAGTAAAGGGCCGCATGGTGAATCCTATGTCTAAGGATGGCTGGTAGAGAACAATACAGGTTAACGACAGACGTGCTCTGATGTTCAAATCCCACACTTTTGAGTTAATCTCACCAGCTCGTGTTAGATTAGGCCCAGACTAGTTGTCCAGTTATAGGGATCAGAGTTGCCAGGTTGTTCCTATTCTACATGATGTTGCACCCCCGAGTCAGTAAAGCACCTTAGGGATAATAATGGGTTCAGGTTAGACCGTTTACCCGTTCTTTGCACTCGGCTTCATCCCCAATTGACTTTTTTCTTTTCTATTATCCTTGCTTGCTATGCTTTTAGCTTCAGTTTTATAACGCGTGGGGTGTCTGGTTAATCATGCTTTCTGAAGATGTTTTGTTCCTTTTGTCATCCTAATTAGTACTTTTCATAACTGTACTCTTTACCCATAATACTATGCTTGTTAGCTTCAGTTTCTGTCTATGGCCTGGGCATCAATTATCAGCAGTGGTATTTAGACCTTTAGACATTCTGTTTTAGCTATTATCAGGTATTAATTAATGCCAGAATATTTCTAAACAGGTCTTTGTTCTATTTATACTGCTGGAGATAGTATGATATTAATAAGTCTGGAACTTGAGTGCTCAAAGAGCTAAATTTCCAAATGGTCCCATTGGAACTAGTGCATGTCAGCTTTGGGACTTTTAAAGGTTAAAAGATGATTAGGATTCTTCTATTGCAGGAACGTGATCTACATAGACCACTCATTCAAGGTTGACTTACTTGTCCTCATAGGGATGTTCCAGAGTATTACAAGACTTTACAGTAGGAAATCTGAATAACCTTACTCACTATTTCACTTTCCCACGAAATTCTTTAACTAACATAGCAATAATGAAAGGTAATACGAGAAGTAGTACGTTAGGGAATTTAGAGTTTATATATAAATTATGGCTCGTACTAAAGACATATTTAGCAGCCACATCAAGTCCCCCACAAGCATCAGCAGCCTCTCAAAGGTCTTAACTCTGCTTTATAGATATTGACACTCCGACCCAGTAAGATGAATATGAACCAAGTTTAATGGTTAATGATGAGGCAACAGATATATATGTGGACAGTAAGGAGCCTCCTCAGCCTCAGCAGCGGGTCCAGAAAATGTCCTGTTGAAGCCTCTTAACTGCAAACACCAAAGGCTCATAGGCAGAGATTTGTAAGTTAGAATTTAAGGTTTTCAATATCAACTGCTAATAATAAAGCTTAAAGTGAACTCGCCATCAACATCTCTTTGTGGACCTACCCTAGCATTTTGATCAAAGAACCGCTACGCACAAGTACATTCCAGCCATTGCAGGTTAATTATCCACACTTTCAAGTATTGATTTTGGGCACGCAACCAATCTTAGCCTATACATAGGAAGGTAAAACGGCCGATAAACACCATGTAAGCTCTAATATACTGTGTACGCTAACCTCTCTTTCGGATAGTCAAACTTTATATAAGGTGTTTAAAGGACAGTATTTGAAAAGCAAGCGAATATGGTCCTGTTTTATAATAGGTTTGTAAACCCTTTCCAGGAGCCATCTGAAAATGATTAGCATTTGGAAAGTTACTGGGCGAAGGCAGTTATCAAGCTTGGCTGCCCTAGTTTATCGATGTAAAAGCATGCAAATACCTTTGGAAATACAGAATAAGTATTAATGGTCTCATTACGGCTACTTCCAAGCTAATCTAGTCTCTACTGTGAAATCCAGGCAGTCTCGTGCCCGTTCGCATCTTGTTTCAGAAACTGGAAATACTGTGCAGGATGTTAATGGCGTTCTGCACAAACAACCGACAGAAATTAAAACAAAGATTGGGTATTTGCATAAATATGTGCATTTGACGTCTCATCCTAGCTTGCGATAGCTATTCTTGATCAAACCGAGTATTGAAAAAGACGCAGAAATTCTAATTTGATTAGAATTTTGGATACCAGTTTGCAGCACTAGAGATGGCAAAACTTCAATAGAATCAGTGATTATTTAATGTCATGATATGAGGACGAAATAATAAATCCTTGTTATGCCTTATCAATGATGTCTTGTTATGCCTTATAGCAGCCTGCATTTAACCTGTGTTAAAGGCGTAGTGCATAGGAATCTTTGTTAAAGCATCATATTTGTCAGCATTGAGTACGCAAATTAAGATTCATCTTCTTGACGAAGGGAATTGGACCTTGTGAGGCTTGTATTACTGGTATACCGATTTTAATTAGAGTGTGTACTCTGGCCTAAGGGCTACATGGCAGGGGTTACAAGAGGCCAAAAGAAAGAAGAATGTTGAAGATCTGAGAGACGAACCAAACACTTGTTTAGGGAAAATGGGTTCGTTGAAGATAATCAATCCCGTGCTGCACTGGAATATGCGGACGCGGTAGCTTATCTGAGGGCAGAGGGTGCTAGTGCTGAGCAAAACGAAGCAGTGCACTATTTGTACGTATACGTTGATTTTGTAATCGATTCGCTAGTTGATAGTCCCAATGAGGACAAAAATGATCAATATGCACTAGGATACCAATAATTAATTAACCCGACAAGCATTGAATACAAAATTGTCACCTTGTAAAGCAATTGAGTAAAGGAGCCATGTAGGAATAATATGGGACGTTCAAGGTACCCAAAGATGCAAACACAGGATCCTCTGAATCATTAAACATAAACGAGGCCTCATCATGAGTTCATAAAAGATTGACTTGTAGTGGATATTTGTAAATCAATAGCAGTGCAAAAGTAGTTGGAAGAAGTACGGATTGAAAAATTATCAAGAAGGCAAAGGAACGAGGTATTGGGATACAAGGTGTCATAATGGGGACGGGAAGGGTTGACAAATCGATCCTATATTGAAGATAAAAGAGTATATGCAGGGGCAAAGTAAATAGACCGCGCTGATGAAACTACAGCAATAGGTATTTGCAAAGTTGGTATATACAGACAATTGGTCTTTCTGCGTCTTATTGGATACAGGACACTGTGAAGCGGCTTGACATTAGGTGATAGCAAAGTGTTATGTTCTGGATCGAGTCTGTATTATGCAATGGAAAGGAATATAATACTGCTAATTGAGGAGGGTGGGGGTCGCAAGGGCTCAATGAAGAGAAGGAACAGACGGATAGCTTATGAGTAGGCAAGATGAAACCAGAAAATTCATGTCGTTTTGGAAAATATCAGGCAAAGTCAGTCAGACGGTCTTGAGAGCCATTGAGTATCTAAACAATAATGCCCAAGCAGATAAAATGCATGGGTAAGCGGTACGAAGTGGCTAATCCTGAATTGTATAAAACATCTGATAGCTTGAATACACTCTACATCAAACGGAGTTTTATATTTTTTCATCATATACCACATACACCTCTTGAGGTTTAGGGAGTAAAGGTGAATATTTGCAGATGTACTGTCCCTGTATAAAGCTCGTGGCGTATTACCCTGCCTATCAGCAGTAGCTGGTTCCCCACTCATACTCTAATAGACGGTGTTAGTTCTATCGTAAATGGTACAAAATATTTGATATAATACTATTTGAAACCTGCAGGTTAATAAATGACTGCAACTTATGCAGGTACCAAGTAGTATCTATAGCAGAGGTGCTAGGTCTATGTTAAAGTTATAGACTCTAAATCACAGAGGACTCTTACTCTCAATAATCTGTATACTTATCCACTTTTGTGCATATATTTAAGGAAGACAGTCATCAAGACTGATCATCTGGTAATGCGTAACATCCTGCCAACTGTCCAATATCAACTTGAACTTAGTTCATTTCACAAATATCTACCAGACTATTCACTGGTGGAGTTCAAGATGCCCATAGAGTACTAGATAATTGGGCACATCATTTGACTGCATGGGGCAAACATTTTTATGGTCAAACCATGTTTCCACTATAAATGACCATGACCTGGGTATCTAGGAATAGTTCATATAGATGGCGAACATAAGTAAGCGAAGAATTTTGTAAATAGCTACCAGTTCCCCATAGTAAACGGATAATCAAGCAAGAGAGAAGAGATCTCAACAATATATCCTGTTTACAGTTTTCAAGAAGGTTTTACCTTTTTATCTTTAGGTTTAGGTAAGCTTTGCTGATAGTTCTCCCTTTTTTCTTGATTGAAGTATGACCTAATCAATTCTAAAGTACATAATTGGCTACCCTGTAACCCAATATTGTTTTCTCATGTCTCTAGACCTCCTCCATATTCCCACAGTTATTATATCTTATGTCAGAGGAATACCACAATATTCAAAATTTTCATCAGTGCAAAAATTGGATGGACTATCATCCTAAGACCTTTGATAACCTATTCTCTTTGTGCTTTGTAGACTAAGCCCTCGACATCCGAACAATAGCACTGTGACATTTACGCGCTATAAATCCAAACCATACTGAAAAAATATATCCGTTAGATGGATAGTGGATAACTACAATGACCAAATGCAAATAAAAATCTATTTGAGGTTATATTAAAGTTCTTCAAATCAACCTTCAATCCCCACATTTAACCCTAAAAACCTTTCTGAACCAACATTTGAAAACTATCTTGGATACTTTACTCTCTTGACAAGCTAGCCTGAAATTTGATTCCTTATATATTTTTACCTCTTGTAAAGATATAGTTGCTACTGACCTTGCAGAAATTCTGTTATTTGAAAAGGTTGTAGAAACATTGTTCACTAAGACATTTTTAGTCTCATCACCAGAGGGCTTGACCTAAATCTACGCCTACCTTGAAGGGAAAACTTTTTGAAGAAGGAAATTTTGACTGGGATTCTGAATGATCTGATTTATTCTACCGTTCATGACTATAATGCATGAAGGCTGGAGGACTGTCCATTTTAAAGTTCCAATAGCATAACTTTCAGGCTTTAAAAGTGAGCTGCCATAGCTATGCAAGGTGATCACAGAGCAGTTTCTAGATCTATAGGGCTCACTGGGATGATTGAACAAAACAATAGTAATTCAAATGCGGCAGCATTCACAATTTTCTCCCAGAGCCCTACCAGCTCTTCCATTACGGACTTAGATTGACCACATTTCACAGTTAAGAAATAGTGCTATGCGAACTAAGAAATTTGTCAGCATCCGAGATTACTTGCAGAAAAAGTGTAATATATGCATTACGCTACCTAGACTGAACCCTGAAAGAAAGTCCTGATGAGATTCAAATAATGCTTATATCGTTATCACAGGAGGCAAGGCAAGTGTTGACAAAGCTAGAATTATTGCAAATCTGTATGGTTAGAGTTGAGGTTAACCAAGATCTTGGGATACATGAAGGGTGCAACTCATAGGAACAGTAGAGTGTCGATAGCGAAAGGAAACAGCCTAGGTTATATATCCAGGTTAGCAAGAATATTCTGATACCATCAGGCTCAACATGAGTAACAGGTTCATGATTCTGACTCCGCAAATCGAATTCTTACAAAGGCTCTAAAGGATACAAATGCGAAATTACATCAGTATGAACAAAAATGGAACTGGAGGATGAAGTAGGAACAACGAATTACGGCTGTACAACAACGGCAACAGAGTTCCGGCATGCAAGCATGCCTTTCTACCTTGGTATGTCAACTGGAAGATCAACAAGTACTAACAATGTATGTCTACCATGATGGTGGTTCATGACCATCCAACCAAGGATAATAGCCAATTATACGAAGAAAAGGAGCAGTTCCAAGAAATGAATTAGCATCTACTCCAACGAAGGATAAAGGAAAATAATTTGACCGTAGAGGAAACAACTTACCACAACCACCACCACCAGGTAACATTGGTGATACCCTTAATCAAAATGCTTATGATCGTTCCGATAGTGTCGGAAACTATGGATAGTGCAGAAATGGGCTCAGGCCACAACGCACTCCCTGTTTACCATACACTCGCAGAAACTATGTAACAGAGAACAGGTTACCTTTGGTTTGATTCCTATATATACTAGGCCTCTCCCCATCAGCATGGCTAATAGCGGAACTAGCCTAAGCTTTGAAGGACATGACAACCCAGATGTTCACAATTAGTTCACAGACAGTAAAGACTAATTAGATCGCAATGCTACACAGTGGGAAAATCAGGTACACAGAATAGTTTTTGCCTAGGGGAAAACAAAGGGGAACAAGGTGGAACTCAGCTTCAAGAAAGACCTAAAGTTGATAAGTGGGTTTGGTGGATATACTCAAGACTAAGACTATTCCACCTGGGATCGTTTTCAGTAAACAATGAGGATGCAGTCTACCTGGGGTGAGGATGAAAGACTAGTCTTTTAAGAAATAACATGAGGAGTTTTTTAGGTAAGATTGACACATATCTTGTGGACCTTGCAAACCCTAACAGCAAGAACCAATCACTGGAATCAGTAGGAGGGTAGATAAGGAAAGCAAATTTCATGTAGAGACTTGATGACGGTTATACCTTCTAAATTCTTCTCGGAAAAAGAATTGATAGAAACCAAAGGGGAAGATAGCAGACAGGAGCAGGAATTGATGGATTAGCGAAAAGTATTCCAAGGAGAACCCTCGTCCTGTAGATCACGCCAGCGAAAACCCAATAACACTATAAAACTGCTTAATATCAACCAAGGATATACAAAGCAGTAACAAAAGAAGACCTCCTGACGATGGAAAACAGCTAAGGCTAGCCCATTATCAAACAAAGCAGTATAGTATAGCTAGGATGATGATCAGGAGTGGAAGAAGGCTTATGATGGAATTTCGCATGAGGTAGTGTATAAGTGAAAATCAGGGCCGGGATTCACGGGATGTAGTCTCAACAAGCACACCTGGGGTAAATAGCGGAAAAACATGTTAGTGCCCAGTAGCTACGCTAAAGAGAAAACAAACAACTGAGGTAATTTACTACGCAAACTGCGAACAGCATCACCCTTGGTCATACCTAACCAACCAAAGGTCAACAAAATTCTAAGCGGAGCCTCACCTTGGTTATCAGAATTATGTGACTCTTAAATAACCTAAATGCCACCAATAGCAATGGCGATATGGAAGTCTGGATACCGGGAAACTGCAGGCCGTAATTGAAATATGTGATTCCTCTAAATTTGAGATTATGGATTACTGACTTTCGCAGGTACTATCTGAATAGCAGTATAAGAGAAGTTTTCCCTATTTTCATAAGTCCTTAAGGATAATCGGTTAGTAGGTAGATAATAGTTGTGCTAACATTTTTAAGAATGACAAAGAGGGTAGGTCAAATCATTTATCCTCTGAAACAACTTTGTCTCACAAATTTTTCAAGGCCAGCACAACAACCAGATATGCTAGCAAAATGAAAAATAGTGCAAAATAAAGCAGGCAAGATTCAATTCCAATCCAAGGAACCGAACCATTGACCTTATTTGAGGTCCACGCCAGAGGTCTGTCCCTGTACCATGGGCCAAGGAACCTTAAAGACCAGAAATATTTTCTAGTTTTGTGGGTTGGTTTAACATTGGACACTTCAAAGACCTGTGGTTATAACTTCTCATTGAGCTCCATATCTGTGAAACCATGCAGGGAAATGGGCGCCAATTACCCTTATTTACGTGGCAGTGATATTTTAGTTCAGGAAAGGAAGAATCTTATTTAAGTAAAGCTGAACAGCCAGCTTAGTCACTCAATCAGGGGAGCAGTAGCGGTTTATCCTGGGGTATAAATTATCCTTCGTGTTCGCCCAGGATGAGTTTGAATGTGTGACATCTGTCCAGATGCTTTGGGCAGGCCAATGCAAAATGCAACTGGCTGAACCAAGACCACAGGAGGGACCAACTGTATGAATATTAACCCAACCCTTTTCATAAGTCTCTGGGGTTCATTTTTCAAACGCCGTGCTCTCAAAAGCTATTATCTACACAAAGGGATGCGCTATTCCAAAATTGGAAACTATCTACTACTCCAGAATTTGACATATTTTCCAGAAATAAATTTTACATTTAAAACAAACTACCTTTTTAGCAAATTACTCTCCAAAACATACATAAGTTTATGCAAAAAGCAAAGTGAGAAATTACCAATAGCTATGCATATTACAGATGCATCAAAATGCAGTTCATAATTATGAAGCATATTCTTAAAGAATAGTAATTTTTTATAAAATCGGAGCCATTCAGAAGGGGAGGAGGTATAGACCACTTATAGTCTTCAGCCCATAATCTTAGAAGTTGATTGATTGTGTTCTAGTTCATCAGAGGAGACCACTTTAGTTGAAATGACACTGGCGTTGTCACAAACACCAAACATTTACAACCACAATGATTTCTAAGGGATATCGAAAATATATAATATGAACTGATAAATAACAAATTCTTGATCATAAAGAAGCAAAACATTACCAATGCCTTGATTGCGATCCACATATCAATGTTTGTGGTAAACCTTATCATATATAAGTCCTACTAGACTCAGGGTCAAATAATTTTATTATTCATAAAATATTGGTAAAGGAATAGAATATTCTATATGAATCTAGTCTGGATCCTATCCCTAGTTTAGCCTTAAGAGATGACAAATTCTCTTCAGGAAGAGATTATACTAGTCCCATCTACCGATATATAGGTAAAAATTAACACTTATCAGAATCAAATGCTTAATCGGACCTACAGGAAATTGCGGAATAATAATTCCTTTTGGTGGTCTAAGGAAGAACATCCAATTAAATTACTTGATAACTCTGGACACTGGAGTTTAGAGGTTCACCGATCTCAGCTCCAACTGTTATGTGAAAACAAAGTGATATCATTTGAATAGAATGATGGGGTATTGGAAGACCTGGAGGCAGTAGTTTTTAGAAACATTATGAGAGAAGACAAGGAGGAAGAAATAGTCCTAGATTCAGTTTCCTTACTCTACCACGCTGACAAGGACCTATTTAGCCCGTTAACTACTGTAAAACTACCCTTTAAGCAAACCTTAGATTTCGTTATTGACCACAATCCACACTCTCAACCACCCTGTGGACCAATCTACTGCTGTCAGAAAAACACTTATGTGAATTAAGAACATATTTGGATGAAATGTCAAAAGAGGGAAATATTGTCCACAGTGAGTCTCCTGCCAGAGAACCAATACTTTTTGTTCCCAAACTAGATGTACGCAGCAGATGGGTACTAGAGTACCAAGGTTGGAACAAAGTTACTAGCCACAATCAATTCCCTATCCCTCGACTGACCGAATCATGTGACTGTGTTCATTGTGCAACTATTGTCCTTAAGTTGGAGCTTACTACAGGATAATATCTAATCCCCGTATGAAATGGCGATGAATGGAAAACTGTATTTCGCAGGAGAAATGTCCTATATGAATATTAAGTCAAACCAGTTGGTCTCATCTATGTACCGTCAATATAAGCAGTAATTGTAACTATGATCCTGAAAGTCATGCTTGATTGATATGTGGTAGTATATATTGTTGATATACTCTTATACTCTGAAACTGAAAATGATCTTGTAATATCAGTAAATGGTATACCGGAATGACTAAGAGAGTCTCATATGGCCGTATTAAAGGGAAAAACCACCTTCTATGTAAAATGCCCAGAGTTTAGCAAGTATATATTAGCTGTTGATGGAGTCACTATGAGCGTGCACAAAGTCGAATCAATCAAGGCCATTAAACCAACTACATCGTTAAAAGAAATTCGAATATTTATAGGATTTGCCAATTTGTAAACAACAAGTTAAATATACTTTCTGACTACATTGTTCATGAATTACCATTTTACAAAAGGGAAATCCTGCGAATTTTGCTGGCCAAGAAACGCAACTAATAGCTAGTGAAGAACTCAAACAACGGTTCATTAGATGGACCTTACTATCCTTTTTGTATCCTCAAATACAAACAGTAGTGGAAACTGAGGCAAGTGATTATGCTCACAGATTTGTTCTTTCTGAATGAGTGGATAAGAAGGTAGATCCTGTTGGATTCATTTCCCGGAAGCTTACTCATGCTGAAAACAACCAGGATATCCATGATAAAGTATTAGTGGCAATATAAGTTGCTTTGGAAGAATGGCTACCCTACCTAGCAGGTAGTGTTGAGCCTTTCACCATATATACTGAGCATCAAAATCTTTAATATATTCTCACCGCAAAGGCTGATTCAGTAAGAGATATCCGATTGGCCCAAAAGTTAACCGTTTATAACTTTAAGATCCTTTAAAAACCTGGAGCCAAGGTGGGCAATCATGGCACATTAAGCAGCGGGCCAAACTACTGCATTGAGGGGTGAGCTGACCTTGACTAGTAGGCTATACTTGAGTCATATTAAATGGAAAACTTCAAGAATAACAGAAAGTTGGTTGTCTCAATTACAAGGGAGAAGAAAACTTAGAACAACCCAGTCTGGGATTGGCTAAGGAGGGAGCAAACAATTCAGTCGATATTAAAAGGCTAGAATAGGAAGCTAGAATCTCAACTTAAGGTTCAATATTAGGAGCCGGTCATGACCAATATATTACTGTGGAAACTATACTTTCTACAACTGTGCAAGTAGTCAATGATACTGGATAAGGGATTTGACAAGATATTTGATCATATGCACACATTGATCACTACAGTTGATTGAAAGTTAAGCAAGCTAATTCTGCTGGAACTAGAGTGACAAAGGGGGAACATAGGGGTAGGTTAAGATACTCCTAGCCAACATTACTGACAACTCTTTCAAGGAATGGATGGGAGACCACAATGGACAGAAGATTTTGGAAAGGATTGATGTGAAAGAACGTTATTACGTCATGGAGTTAGATGATACAGAACGAGCAGGCCAAGGTTTTGGCAGCTTATTATACAAATGAACGAAGCTCAGCTGGAATCATATTGCCTACATTCTAATGCTAAATAAGAATATCTGCACAACAGGGATGTATCCTTTCACCCAATATACATTAAAGCACTAACCTTGAAGTCTGATGGAATAATTGCTAAGTGCGAATATCAATACATTTGATATCAAATTCTAGGCTAGGCTAAAAGAAAACGTAAAGGATGATCCATAATGGATAAGGCTGAAATGGGAGCTACAACAATTTGGAGATGATGGCAAGCTAATGGCATCTCAAGTTACTCAGACTCTTGAGATGCTTTTCTATAAAGAACGCCTATGTATTCTGCAAAATAGAACACATCAAACCCGTAATATAAAAAGAAGTCATGATTCAAAAGTGCTAGGACAGTTTGGGATGGAAATAACTTGAGATTCTTCCTAGAGGCTTTTTACAGGTAAGGAATTACAAACTAGATTTATGACTATGTAAGGTCATGTACAGAATGCCAAAAGGCCAAGGCACCAAGAGATCCACAATTTGTACTACCTCAACTATTACAAGTACCTTTCACAGCATGGGCATCTACGCTAGAAGGTTTTATTACACAACTAACCAAATCCACAAGACACAGGCAAAATATGGTTGGAGATAACCTATTTACCAAAATGCCACCTTTTATCCGGCTGGAAGAAAATGATCCTGCAAAAGATGTCACTTTGGCATTCATGTAAGAAGTTAGGAAACTTCGTTGTCCACCTACAGAAATTATCTAAGACTTGGACGCAAAGTGTAATGGAAAATTTCGGGAGTCCTTCTGCTAGATGTTAGGCAAAAAAGAACAATTTCAACTGCATACTACCCAGAGACTAATGGACAAACTGAAAGGATCAACTAGGTTATATGAAGGACTTGCAGTTATTGGTCATCAGTGATAAACGAGTGGTAGCACCTTCTACCATTAGCCGAGGCTGCATACAACAACACAGTATCAAGCGCCTTATGAATAACCCCTTTCATTTCAAACTACAGTTGCCATCCTAGAACAAAATTGATGAATCAGTATGAAGCCTAGAATGCCGTAGCTACTATATATACTCAATGGTTTATAATGATAAATAAAAAGGCAAATGAATTACTAGAAAAGACTACAGAATTAATGAACAGGTAATAAGACCGCAAGTTTCAAAGTTAAATAGAATTCAAAATTAGTGCTTTGGTCATACTAAATGTGAAGAACTTTCGACACTATGCGACCATCCAAGATGTTAGCACCAAGGTTATATAGTCCATTAAAAATTATCATCCACGACGGAAGCCTAGCCTACAAATTAGAACTATGGGTATAGTGGAGAGACCATACTATATTCCATGTATCGCTACTTGAGCCATAGAGAACTTTAGTCAGACCAGGCCAGGAACCTGCACCCATGGTAGTGGAAGATGTTGCAGGTGACGTAGAGTGGGATGTGGAAATAATCCTAAAGACTGAAATTAACTTGTATTATCAACGATTTAGGAGACATTTTAGAAATATTAAAGAACCTCGAGGCATTGTTAATTAGGGAAGGGATATTGAGAAGATGAGAAGTCATGGGAACCAGCACATTACTTACAGCATGCACAGGAATTGGTAGAAGTTTTCATTAGGACAATCCAGAAATGCCAAGGTTAGGCAGACTAGTAGCTACGGAAAGGGCTATTCTGATAGGCTTAACGTAATTGATACCCTATTTTAATCATACCGGAAGGAGTACAAAAATATTATCCTGCTTAAGGCATAAACCTGGAAAGGTGTAGTTGATATTACCCATATGGAAAATGTTACAAATTATTTGATTTCATACGATATAGAACAATGAGGTTACTATATAAGTACAACCCATTGTGGCAAGAAGAAGTGTCTATAGCAGAGCTTCTCTTGCTTGGTGAAACATCTAGAGTCTACAGCACATAGTACTCATACTCTTTATAATCTGAATACATCTTTACTTGAGTGGATATATGCAAGGATGACAGCCATCCATACAGATTATGTGTTATTAGATAAGATGTTGGCAACTGGTCTATATTAACTTAACTTTGTTCATTTAGCAAATGCATCAAAGGCAATTTACTAGTGGAGTGCTAGACACACGATAGTACTAGATACTTGTGTAGATTAATTGATCCAGGTGGCCTAAATTTAAAGGGTCAAACTGGGTTTCCACTTTATATGACTATGGCATGTGTGTCTGATTATAGTTCATATATACTAGCAGCCCTCTTCCTCGTGACCTCGAGGATTGATTGTCCTCTTTCAAATGAGAGGGCTTGTAGTTGTTATTGTGGTTGGTATTATAATTGGTGTTGGTACATATATTGGTATTAGTTACATTAGTTGTAACACCATTTATTGGCCAATATCAGAAGCATCATCCCCCCAGTTACCCTTCTCAGAGACTTAGATCCTGAGAAAACCCTATACCCTAGTAAGTACTTTACATTTACTGCAGCTTGTAGCAGCCCTCTTCCAGGACACCTTGAGGATTCCTTGCCCTTTGGTTAAAGGGAGAAATTGATTTAGAATATGGGTAGTTGGCATTGAATTTCGTAGTTGTTGAACTAATTGGTGCTTGTTACTATAGTTGTGATACCTTTTATTGCCCAATATTCCAAGCCTCATCCCACAGTTAGCCTCTTGGAAAAATCATAATCCCCAAAACCACATACCCTATTCAGTAATTTACATATTACCAATAATTGTGCCAACCCACTTCCTGCTCTAGTGGTATATTACATTTTCTTTGTTAATATGGGAGCACACCTCTTTGTCTATTCTTGTAGGTAATTCTATCACTTTATTAGCTAGAAAAAAAGTTATTGAATGGTCAATATAGTAGCCCTATTCTGTTATTTTTATATTAAATGAAAACTTTAATACCTGTTTGCATGACCCAGAAGACCTTGCAAAATCTGGATTTCCAGTTCTATTTTCAAAGATAAAACCATGTTCCCAATTGGCCTTTTATATTTAATTTGGTTCAAGTTAAGAAAAGATATGCTTATTTATATGGATAAAAGGTGATTTTTAACTCTGCGGGGGAAGTCGCATAGTTCTTTCTTTTGTTCTTTGTGAATCAGAATTAGGCCAAATGCAAGAGTGAGGAGATCCTCATATATATCCTGTAAAATAGAGTACACCTTCTGCATATGGGTATTATAACTTGGGAACTGATTAGCCAATATCAAAGCAGGAAACCTTAATAATCCACAGAATCGTATCTTACAATTTCCGCAAATCAATAATAGTGGTATTCATTGCACAGCAATAAATTTACATTTAGTACAAAACATATATAGCTTGTTTACTCTTATGCCTCTCCTTTACCATTCACAATAATACAAGGAACAAATAGAAGAAAAAAATATTCCATTAACAGCGAAGTGTACTGGAAAAAGCTCCATGGTCTAGTAGTGATTTAATCGATACACTATAAGTCCCGACCAGGACTGACGTTCCAAATGGCAAGATAGGTCCATCAGTATACTCACAAAAGTACCTCAGCATAAACTGTATTTTCTGTTACGTTAGGAGTCACACTAGATGGGAGGAGTGTCAATCCATCAAGCGTAGTAACTCTAGAAAGTACAACATAGAGCTGCCCATGAGTAAATGCAATAGTAGGCAGATCCACACCAACACTCTGTAGGAACTGTGCTTAAGTCTTGTTTACAGTCATGGCAAAGCATAGACGTATTGGGAACTGCTTCCGTTCAAGAATAAATGGCAGATCCTCATCAGTAGTGGTGAGCTTTATTAGTGGGAGAAGGCGTATCTCTCCATGCCACTTACCTCCAAGAATTGCAACTTGCAAACAATTGTGGCTAATGCATACAATCTCATTCTTGTTCTATTACACATCCCATGTTAGGGACCAAGATTCCTTATGAGGATGAGAGGAACCCCAATCTTCAACTTAAAACATGATGGTGGAATTGAAACCAAGTTTATACATTAAAAAATATTCTACCGCATATGGCTCTGCAGCCACAGTATCTTCACTGCGCTTGACATTGTTTTTAGCCTCCAAGCGGTGTTCTGTACGTGGCATTCTATTGATAAGACTGTTATTGAAATTATTTCTAGTGTCATTCTTGAAAGCCAAAATAGCCCTTCCTGATAGAGCACCATGTGAAGTGACAGCCTCTTGTAATAGTGCCTGGGGAAATAGTTGCTCACATAGCTGATCAACTGTTTCCTACCTTTTTATAAATGCAGGGAGTTGGATCCTCTTATAAATAGTTTCATCTGCTACAAGTCCTTTGATAAAATCAATAAAGATCTGATTTCTATTGCTTGCTGCAATACTCATAATGGTCTTGAGTTTTAATATGTGCAAGCTGTTCCAAATTGAACTATGTCTAATACATGCTTGCACTGTTGCCAGTCTAGAAACTCTTCTTACCACTGGCAAAATCTGTGCAAAATTGCTACAGAAAACTATGCGAATGCCACCCTACAGGTCACAGTTATGGACATAGCAAATGTCATTTAGAGTCCAGTTCAACACCTCAAAGCAGGCCTTGTGCTGCATTGGTACTTCATCCCATATTAGCAGGGACATCTTCCTAATCAATTCTGCCAATAGTGAATTTCTTCTAATATTGTAATCCGAACCTCCAGTAGTTGATAAAGGTATTTTGAACCGTGAATGTGGTGTGCGACCACCTGCAACAATTGTGCTGCAATACCAGTTGATGTAATACATTACAATTTTTCCCCAAGCTCTAAAGTAACTGTATAGACAATTATAGAGAAATGTTTTGTAGTACAAGCAGGGCCTAGGAGAAAGAAACCAGAATGGAGATTGTTGCAAGGATCCAGGTCACGTTGTTCTACAGCTTCCGCTATTACCTGAAAGCAATTGGTCTGCTCTAGGTTAAGCTTTGCCCTCATAGAATCATATGCATCCTGCCCCACCTGCACATCATATTCTAACACTTCTTGCATGACACCATTGGCCATCCTTGGATCAACTCTTTTCCAATTGAGGATAGGACTTGGCAACTCGAACTAATCTAAGGACTACCCAAATTCTTTCAGATAGTCCTGAATAAGGTACAAACCATAGTCTATATGAAGTCTAGTGCCCATTTTCTTGTATCCTGCGGGCAGTAGGGCACTCCCTCTTACTGTCAAATTGAGTAAATCATCACACATGGAATCTGCAAAGAGTTCCCAAATCAATATTTGGGAATGTGATGGTAGTATGCTGCAAGGCTAGGGCAAATAGATGTCGCAAAGCCTTGCAAGTCATTTACTCTGCTCCTTCCCTGGACATGGCAACCCATTCTCCATTGTCTTCTAATAACCCAATGCAACACAAGCAGCTTCAAATGTAGGGTACACTCTTCTATCGACTGTCCTCAAATTTTCAAAGCTTGTAGCTCCTCTGACAACAGTCAAAAGTAACCTGAGAAAATATCTCTCACCCATAAACGGACTTGCCGAATACATTCAGCCAACTGCTGTACCTCTCAACCGCCTCTTCCAACCAACTCTGCAAACATAATCAAAGTGCTTAGGGAACTCATGGTACAGGTACTCCCTTCCATCTACATTATGAGCATTGAAATTGAAAAAGGCAATCAACGTGGTGATAGAGGTCTCAATACACTCTAGAAGGAGGTCTGGATCCTCTTCACCTCCTAAGAATACAGGCTGTTGCCCTGGCTGGTGTAGAGCTAGATGAGTCACCAGTGGTTATTTGTCATTTGTGCCATATTTGAATAAGCGCTGAACTGCCTCGGTTGGAAATAAATAACGGCTATGTAGATCGCGCTTAATCTCATCATGCTCTGATTCCACTCTCACCTTTGCCCTATATCCAACTTTGTATATATACTTGTGAATATACTTTACAGCTTGTACAGATGCAGAAACTTCCACATTGATGTGGGCTTTGTAACGTATATAAAGGTAAGAGCTGTAGGGTACCAACCTACCATTGTCAATAACTGCGCTAACAGTACCAACAGACCCACAGACAGGAATAGTAAAGGAATGGCCAGTATCCCGGCAGCGGTATATATGGGATCCTTTCTCCTAGATGATAGTCTCTCGCTGAAAGTCGTGTGGATAGCCCTCATGACAGGTTTTAACAAGGGCTGGATTTAGGTCCTTCATGCATTAGGCAAGACCATTCCCACGTGCACATTGCGTGTGTACTATTGAAATTTTTATAATACCCTTCAACTGCTGATCCATTACGTCATGCTCAGTTGGAAGCTCAGCAGAAATAAACCTGGAAATATAGGCTGCTGTAACAAATACAGGGCAGGACTTCAAGAACCGGAGAAGATGAACGTGTGGTAAACCACACTTCTGATATTAGATGGTTCAAACCCATCCTTTCCATTAACCAAATATATTTTTAATTTTTATCAGATCCACAAGATCTTTCAACTTGAGATTGAAAACTCTAGCTATGAGATCTGGTCGATCAGCAGCATATTGAGCATGAAGTTACTCATTTTCAATGTCCACCCATTTCAGATTAGCTTAAATGTAATAAAGAGATATGGTCACCCTAAGTGCCGTACCAGAGCCATAGTATCGTGATACAATTGATGTATGAATCTATCTCCACCAACATAGCTTGAAGGCAAGGCGATTCTTCTTTCCACCACCTCAAGGTTGACATCACCTGCCTGTAGCCAATTGGCAAGTACATTGTACAAATGAGTCCTTGAACGGCCCTGATTTGACCACAGCCAGGTAAGCTTGATTTGATCGCAGACAGCCCAAGCATCAACCACAAATGGCTGGAAAAGCCTTTGACCAGGCATGATGGTAGAGGGTTCATCGGTCCTGGTATGTACAAGGAACCTCTAGAATGCCCGTTGTGGCATCCTCAGTTTCTTCCTGGTACGACCCTCATTTGTACTTGTCCTCCCCCTATACCATTCAAGTTCACCAAATAGGAAACAGGAACATAATGAAGACTCAAGTAAGAGGCATGTTTGAGATTAATGGTAGAAAATCATGTATTTGGGACCTCACAATCTACCAGCTGAGCCTATATGATATCTCTAAAACCTGCCTTGCCAATTTCGTCACGGAGAATCATTGCGAGCTCATCCGCAGTTGGAAGATTTTCACGGCGCATCTCTGCCCCTTTTTCCGCCACCGGTCTCTTCCATGGATCGAGAGTGGTTCGTACGTTAGGTTCCTGCTCTGGTAGCTATGCGAACCTTTCCCGTGCTTTAAGGTACACGGTGACAAAGGAGGAATGTTCATCTAGCATTTGTGTCAAGGACACAATCAATACTTGACCTAACTCTGTAGCTACTGCTGACCTTCTAGCAGCTACATAAGCTGTATCATACAAATAGATCTGTGAGTACAGAGCATCACGACCTCCAGTGGGAACCAGTGGTCCGTGATGGTGATAAACCGCACCATGGATCTGGAATAAGTGAAATCCTCGCCAATTACTGTTCTACGTTGATCCTGGTTATAGCGAATAGATGTAAAGGCAAACTGGCTATTCCAGTGATGGATATCCCATTCCAATAACCTTAACTGTACATCTTCCTCTGTCATCATGGTATTCAATGGTTTTGGCAAAGGCCTAAGCACTTCAACCATTCCATCCCCATGGTTGCAAAAGGCTTCCAAGGTCCCTCTGGGTCCGTTAAGCGTTCCTGAGAACCTTGTGAAGCAGGGTAGAGTATTTAGCATGCATTGCAGCCAATGTCCATCCGCACAAGGTTATATTGGACTCATTGTGCCCTCATTTCAACAAAGGCAGTACATATTGATTGTGGCTACTGTCAAGGGTAGTCGATTTTAAGGGCAAGCGAATCGGACTAGGTATAAATCTTTCATCAGTTACAGATATTTTCTGGAAGGCTAGGAGGCAAAGATTTTTAAGTAAAAACTTATTATATTTATAAGATCTCTTCTACATTGCTAGATGATGGCTAAAGCTCCAGAGGCACTTTGTTATTTATATTCCTCATGTGTGTGTTTACTGACTACACCGGATTAACATATCAACAAGTATTTTCTCACCTACCTTCGTCTCTTAATCCAAGAGCGCAACTACTTAGAGCCTGAAACTTTCTCTTCCCCTGCACAGCTGACGGTATGATCAAAACTCCAGACTTCTGTGAGGGTGTGGACCAACTAGGTCTGGGGTGTCAACCTTCTTTCGGCTGTTAAGATATGCAGGCCCATTTTGGAATGTGCCAATAACTTCATCGAACTCCTTAGGGCCAGGTTCGTGGTTGGCCAGGTCTGCTTCACGCCGTCTTCTCCGGCTCTGCAGCTTGCTCTCATGATGACTAGTGTTCATAATCGGACGAATACCTTCACCTCTTTACTGCCTCTCCTTATCAACTTGTTCCGATGGGTTCATTGACCTTATAGGCATCATGGGTGCATCAGCATACTCTCAATGTGTATTGGAGTAGCTTACAACAATAAGCCTTTGATACCTATCAAGTTCTACCCAGGGTCTTCCTAAACTCCACTGGGTGTAACTCTGGGAGTTCATAAAGGAATCGCATTGTTCCACTTCCGAGACGTAGCCAGAGAGACACTCTGATATAACCTGCGGACAGCATCTGGTCAAACGGACGTTTACGACATATAGGGGGTTGCAAGATGCGTTCTAATTACTAGTATTACTTAGGAAACAAGCAACTGCACAAGGTGCCAGTGTCGACTCCCAGGGCGAACGCGGAGGCTAGAGGTGGGTAATTGCCTGTGGAGGTTTGGATTCAGGTAGTTTCTCCGGTAAAGTCAAGTTATCCTTTTGGGAGTTGTTTGTGCTTAACATGAGCTCACTCCACTGCGTAGTTTGGCCCGAATCACTTTTCAAATATTATCCTCTCTTAAGCAACCCAAAAATAACAATCTAATTGATCATAAAAACAAAATCTACAAATTTAATAATTAAAAATTTTAACTAGTCCCCTCTTGAACTCGACCTGGTAGGATAAGTAACCTAACGCATTTACTTGGCCACGCTACGAAACCCTTTTCATTGACATTCAACATCTGCTCGCTTTGGCATATCCGGATACTCCCTATGAAATTCCTCCACCAATTCCTGTGCATGCTCTAAGTGGTCTGCAGATTCCCAAGTATTTTCATCTTTAGAACAAGCCCGTTACTTCAAAAAGTACAGTAACTCACGCATCAGTGGGTTCCGACGTCCCACCTGCCGGGTATAAGATATTATTTCATGCTTAACGATTCTTTCGATTTGTCATTCAAAATCTTAATCAAATTATATTTGACTCACGGGAAGGTTTTCCCTACCTGGTGGAATGTATGTCCGATAGCGGTAGAACTTAGATTCATGAACTATCGGATGGATCTTCCATCATGGTGGTATTTCTAGTTTGTAGGCAGGTTCTCCTCTTTTTTTCCAATACCATAAACGGGACATACAACTTTGAGCAGAGCTTCTTGGAGGGTCGTTTAGTGTGTATGTTTATTACATTTAACATGACCCGGTCCCAGTCCTTGATCCCTGGTTGCGGCTTAGCTTTGCGGTTGTAATATTTGCTCATATTTCCCCGCGTTTGTTGCAACGCTTCTCTGGCCTGTTGGTGTATTGTTGGCATTCAGTGTGTGTATGGCTGGGCGCCTGGATTTCGGGCTTCACGTTCCTTCATCCATTCTGTTTGTGGATGGAATCCATAGGTTGCGTAGTAGGGTGATATGCCATGACCGTTAATTACCCAATTGTTGTAGGCATGCTAGGCTAGTGGTAACAACTGGTAGCAGTCCGCTTGATCATAATTCAAAATGTATCTAAGGTATCCTTCCTTCACTTGGTTCGTCCTCTCCGTTTGTCCATCAGTTTGCGGTTGGTACGCGGTTGACATCGTTCATTTTATCTCTCAGCTTTTGCATAGTGATTCCCAGAATTCTCCATAGAACTTTGCATTCATGTCGGATATAATTTCAGCTGCATGTCCATGTAGCTTCCAGACTTCCCTTACGAATACGTTGTCAACCTCTTTTGCAGTTGCATTACTTTCCCGACCTATCAATTAAGCCAACAATGTAAACCGATCCACGAATACGATAATTTATGTTTTTCCCTGTGATTCTGGTAGTTGTATGATGAAGGCGGTCAATATGGATTACCAGGCTGCGAACTGTACGTCTAGAGCCTGCAGCTGACCGAACCGCGCAGGTCGTGTGGATTTATTATGTTGACATTCATCACAAGACTGTACATAGTTATTTATCCACACTGTCAGCCCTCTCCAATAAAAGTCTCTGGTAACAATTTCCAGACTGTTCATCTGTCCAAAGTGTCAAGCTACCTTAGAGTTGTAGCAACTGTTGGATATAGGTGTCTGCTGCTGTTCGTTGTCTGAATGTATAAGTGATTCTTATAGTATATGAGTCCTTCAGTTACCTCACAGTGACTTGGTAATAGTTTGCCCTACTTGGTTAATCTTTCCAATTCTTGCTTGCGTTCCTGCCAGTCTTGATCATTCAGGCCTGCCTCTTTGATGGTTTTTAATAATGTCTGGTCATATTTCGTAATATCGACCTTGGACATTATAGCATTAGACAACAGGAGTATCCCTTTGTCATGTCTTGCTTGATAGTCAATTTCATCAAGAAACTCATTTTCGGTCAGCTCCTCTTGCAAGTATGCAACCTGTACGTGGGTCTTTGTTGCAGCTGATAGTTTGGGTGATACATCAGTGCTTCCCTATCCGCCTTTACCCCTTGCAGTTTCTGATAGTCCGTCAACTTTTATCACTACAGCAATATGTTAGGTCTAAATGATCATTTGTGCGATTTGGTCCCCTATCCTAACCTGGCAATCTTGGTTTCCCTGGTTCATTATGATAACCTTGACTTCTCTGATGTAATCTGCGTCGATTACTCCTCCGCCAATCCTGATCCCAAATTTCGCGGCCATTTCCCCTGTGAGGTGCCATCCGTGTATATGTTCCTTTTGGTAAAACGGCGAATATCCCAGTTTCCACCAACCTTTAAACTTTGGCCGGATTTAGAGAGTCAGCTGGTGCGTACAGGTCGTGTCTGTCTACTAACTGGGACCCTTTCGTAGGCATTTATTCTTTTAGAGTTAGAAATTTTATTCGCCAGGCATCAGTAGAATCATATCACTTATTCTTTCCTCCCTTTCTGGCTCATTTAACTGCACCAGGGTGGTTTGGCATTGAGAAGGCTGGAGTATTGATGGTTCGCTATGTGCAGCTCCCTCCTCTGGAGGGTACTCCGGCCCTTGGCTTAGTGCATCAGGCTCTCTACCTGTTTTTCCCGGCCCTTAAACAATCTTAAAATTTTGGTTTGCCAGTTGCGCAGCCCATCGTATCTGCCTTGGGTTCCATAACTTAGTTGTAAGGAAGTTGTGTAGATTCTGGTGATCAGTCTAGACAGTCACTAGTTTTTCTATTCCGACCAGAGACTATTTCCACTCTTTAAATGCTTCCAGAATTGCCAATAGTTCCTTATGATGGATCTCATAATTTCACTCAGCTGGGCTCGGCTTTCGTTAGTGGAAGGCCACTGGATGTAGAGTTTTGGCTATAAACTGTGAGCGGACGCAGCCTAGAGTAATATCGCTAGCGTCAGTTTCCATAATTGTTTCTCTGTCAGGGTAGATATGACACAGTTTAGGGGTGGAGATGAATCTTTTGTTAAGTTGTTCAAATGCTCCGTCTGGTTCCGGCCGCTAGCTGAATTTTCTGGGGCTGCCCTGCAACGTTTTAGTTTTGTTTCGGAAATTTTGGAGAAATCTTTAACGAAACGTCTGTAAAAATTACTAAAACTAATGAAAATTTGCACCTCCTTGACCGACCTTGGTGCCTCCCAATTTTTTATGCTTTCGACTTTTCTTTCACTCATGTTGACTCTATCAATTGCCATAATATAACCCCAAAACTACCCTGTTTGACAAGAAAAACTGACTTGGTGGTTGATACTGGTAGATCATATTCTTTCAAGCGAGAGACTATCTACTTGACCAAGTAAACTTGTTCTTTCTCTATCCTGGATTAAATTAAGATATCGTCTAAGTATACCACCAATCCATGATCCTAAAATTCACGAAGAATTTTGTTCATCATGGGGTGGACTGTGGCCGGTGAGTTTACCCCAACGAATGGAATTACTTAGTATTCAAAGTGGCAGTATCGGGTTCTGAATGCTGTTTTCCACTCATCTCCTTCCTTAATTCTTAGTAGGTGATAGCCATCTTGTAAGTCGAGCTTAGAGAATATTTAGGCCTCAGCCACCCGGTCCAGGAGCTGGCTTATTAGGGGTAGCGGATATTTGTTAGCCACTGTTAGCTGGTTCAACTGTCGGTAGTACACACATAGCCTCATTGAACCATCAGATATAAGGAAAAATAAAATTGGAGACCCAGCCGTAGTCTTACTCACAACAATTTTCCCTTGATTCTGCATTTTCTCTAGGTATTTGCTAAGCAAATCCAGGGGGTGTGCTTACAGAGGATATATTGGGCCCCATAGTGGTACCGTGCCCGGTATCAAGTCAATGGCGTGGCCAAATGTTCTTCTTCTGGCTAGTTTCTATGCCTTTTATGGTCCAAATACCGTCTTGAAATTCATGGTATTCCAGTGGTATTTGCAGGATCTTCTTTAACTCAGGAGTGGGTGCTACTTCGATTCTTCTAATATATCATGCGTCTAGGTCGTAGGCAACGGTCTCGTCCCATTAAACTGTCAGGTCTATGCCTTTATCATTAATATGACTTTTGCATTTCTCTTCTTTAAATCTGCATTTTTACTCATCCTCATTGTACCTCATGGGATGTTCTATATGCCACCAATCTAATGGGTTAATAATTTCACATTTGCCAGAATTTACAATTTCGTAACAAATCTGATATCTGTGCGCATTGTTCCCAATCTCTAAGAGAATAGGGTGTGAGTCGAGTTTTCTCCCATTTGCTGCGGTGGTTCATGAAAACGCTGTAGATCTCCAAGCTATTTGTACGTGTCTGGTATGGTAGGCGATGTTTATTAACTGGCTCTTGGTTAATTAGGAATATATTAGACCCTGTGTCTAATAGAATACGAATCGGGATCTGTTTTCTATTTGCTGCAATGCTTGCCCTGCCATCTGGGCATGAATAAAAAGGTGTGGCAGCTGCTTCTGCTTTATTTCTTTTATTACGTGCGCTAGGGGCCTGTGGAGGTCTTTTGTTGATATTTTCGTTGTTGTGGTAACCTAGGGTGTTTGTTACCATGACCGCATAGTTTCGGCTATTTAAGCCTCCTCCGACAAACTAAAATCTCTGTCTTTGGTGTACTTGGTAGCCCACGACTTGAAGTCTTTATCACTTGCCAAAGGGTTTCCATACACCGGCCTTTTACCCTGCCTAACTGGAGCCGAACTCGTTTCATTAAGTAACATTCAGAGGATTCTTCGCGCATCGCCTCGTTAACCCCTGTGTCTATTGTGCCTATCCTGTGCCCAAAGCTGGACTCCGGGTTGGGGACGTGTTTACCCTGCTCCAATTAGCGTGTGGACTAGGTGGCCATTATTCCTCATTCTCTTTCACGTCATTTTTCTTGAAGTCATGAATCCAGTTCTGTTTTTCTAACTATTTCGTTATCCAGCCGACCTGTTCTATATTTCATTCCTGGAAGGCTTCTCATGATCCAGGCTAAAGTGAATTTCCCTTGTCATTCTAAAGATGTCCCTAGTTAGCGCAGGTGTGTCCTCTCATCCTTGGATCTCTTGGAAGGATATAGGGCTTTATAAGGATGCGTGTTTAGTTGACTCCATTCTGTACTGAGGTCTGATATACATCAAATGTGACGCTCCGCTTTCTTCTTTTTAAGTTTCAGGTTCCCAGAGTTAGTCCCTGACTACGACGAGCCTCAGTCCAAATCAAACGCTTCTGGCTCCCATGACATTCTTAGGTCAGCGATACACCCTTAGACCTTGAATACTTTTCGTGTCTCTGGCTTTGGGTTTGTGTTTTCCCATGGAGAAGCACGGAATACCTGCAACTATGATCTTGTAGAGGGCGAGCCCTGTTGTTGATTTTGGTTCTGGTAACGGGTTCATAACTGAGTACACGGTCACTGTCACTTCCTGTGCATGAAAACCTTTATTAGGTGTCATCGAAGACATTTAGTCCCAAAATCTGGGCTGATTGACTTGGTTCACTCTGGCTGTGGGTACGGTTTGCCCCTTCGTTATCAGGGGTCGTCAATATTGGGGTTTGAAATTTCCCCACTTTTGTCCTATACCTGATACCAGGTCTTGTTTCCTGCTGAAGTTCCAGGTATGCTTAGACAACGTACAACGGGTGCCTTGATTGGCTTTCGTTCGCTCTTCAATTTTGTTCTTAGGGATTCCTTTTTGAGCTTCAACCCAATTTGTTTGCACAACCTTTCCTTCATTGTGGGATTTTTTTTCTTTTTCTGCTTGTTTTTTTTGATTTCTAGGCCGCTTATTCAGCTGCAGTATAGGTTTTTCATTCTTTATATGCAGCAGAGGTCTTGCTAGATATTGATTCATCCTCCCGTTTTCTTTTCTGGGATTCACTTTTTCCCTGGTCGTTTTGACTGAATAGCCCTTGTTGTTCCTTGGATGTTGCTTCCGCTTTGGTAACACTCATGAACTGCTTTTACGATTGGTTATCCAAGTCGTGATTTGCATGTAATAGCGTACGCATGACTTGAATATGAATTTTCCACTGAATTATAGTTTTCCAAGCGATACCAGATACTTCTGGCTTGATGTTGTGGATTTTCTATGGTGAGGAGATACTTCATCATATATCCCCTGTATACCGGACCTTCTCCATCTTGGTTAATGCTTTTTGTGCCTTATGCAGTATTGAGAATTGTTGTAAACTTCAACTTGGAAAGTGATCGAGAAAACATTACCTTAATGTTTTGTGAACCCAAGGTCCGCAGTCATTTTCGTGCAATAAGTTATCTAGAAATGTGCCACCTCGGTGCCTTCCATTCTTCCTAACGCATACTTGATGCGTTCCACATCATTTTCCCTTAGCCATAGGTTCCTCCAATAGTAGTCTTTACAATTTAATAACCAAACTTGCACATCCTGAGTAGGCTTATTCTCAAACGTGAACAGTGGATCCACTTGGCGCCGGTTAGTCATGGATAATGCTTGCACCAGTCGGTCCACCCATGCGTCTTCTTTGAAATCGAACTTTCTGCCAGGCAAGGGTCTTCATGATGTCTCACCACCTCATCGTGAGGGGCCACCTTCGTCCTCAGACCCAGGGTCATCATCTCCCAGGTTGGGCGCATTCGCCGGAGGAGACGAGGGTAGTTCCTTTCCGCCATTTCCGTTTCCATCACCACCATCTGCTGCCTTTCCTTTATCTCTTCGGGGAATAAACCAAAACTCTTCACCACTATTCGCTGTGGTCCGTTTTGCCAAGCCCGGATTATCCACATGCTATGGCTCCACTATTTCCCACACACTTGGTGGGTTCCACGCAACTTATAGTTATAGCAAAGCATCGTTCATCCAAGTCCACATACAGGTTAGTTGCTCGGATACGGCATTCTCTCTGACCACATAGGCCTCCCTTTCGACCACTCTTGTTCAAGGCACTGGTGCAGTTCTCATAACTACTCTCTGGTCCGCTCATGATCTTTTTGTGAGGCCACTTGTCTTTGCATGAGTTCTGCTTTCTGCCTAGCCAGCACCTGATCTAGCTGTCGGTCTCAATTCAGCAACTCTTGTCTGGTTGCCACAATGTTAGCATGAAACTGGGTACTTACCACTTCATGGTGTGAACCACGTTTTTCCTGCACCCGCAACTTTGCTTCCAACCGTTTGGTGGTTGAATCTTGAAGTAAGGAGGTTTCCGTTGCTAACATTTCAAAGGCTGAATTGACATGTTTCAACTCTTCGCCAATATTCTGTTCCCCATGGGATATCCGTTAAGCATGATGCAGGTGTTGCTTTACCTGATCCTGAGCTTGACCAGATAGTTCACTGTAGGCCAGATGTTGCATATCAAGCGCTTGCAGTAGGGCACGGTCGAAGTAGCTCATTGCCTGGCCTATACGTTCAGCTAATCTTTCCATAGCTGGATTCTGACGTAGGGGGGGCGGGGTGTGCTTGATCCTCTTCCAGGGGCCGACTTTATGACTCACTTGGCTGTGAAAGGTGGTGGAGTGCCAAAGGTGACCGGGAACGTCCAGGTGCATAGTTTCATTCAACCAAAGAGACTTCTTCCATGTCGTACATGGCCTTGTCCGGGTCGACAGTCAATTGTCGTGCCATCTCGTTTTATTGGAACTATGGATGTTTTCCTAGTATCCAATGAGATGGTCTGAAGGAGGGGGAGGTTAAGCAGAAAGAACTGGAGGTTCTTTCATCTTCTGTATCGTAGTCTTGGAACGGTTTTCACAGGAATGTGTGACCATAGAAGTGTTCGTAGATTTCTGGGGAATCTAATTCGGTAGAGTTGAGTTTGGTATCGGTGAACCAGGATGGTTCCTGAGGTATATAGAATTGAATCTCAGAGAGGGAGTTTACAAGTATTGCTTCGAATGAGGAGATGAATTACAAGGGATGTTGTTCGACCAGAAGATAGTCTAGCGGTGTGGAATCAGGTATGAGCATGTGTGATTCCGGAGGTATGACTTGGAGGTGTTCAGTAGTCATGCAAAGAGCCATGGTAACAAGGATAAATTTCAATATACTGTTAAGGGTAGTCGATTCTAAGGGCAAGCCAATTGGACTAGGCTTAAATCTTTCTTCGTAACGGAGATTGTCGAGGAAGGCTCGTAGGTAAAGAATTTTGTAAAAACTTATGATATTGATGAGATCTCATCTGTGTTGCTTGATGATGGCTAAAGCTTGGGTGGCATGTCTATATTTATATCCCGTATCTGAGTTTGCGCGGAATACAACAGTTTTACTTTTAAAGAAGTATCTTGTCCCCCAACTTCGTCTCTTAATTCATGAGCAAAACCGCCTGGACCCAGAAACTTTCTCTTCCCCCGCACAGCTGATGGTATGATTAGAGCTCGTGTCTTCTCTAAGGGTGTGGACCCACTTACTCTACGTTGTCAACCTTCTTTCGGCTGTTAAGATATGGCCGCCCATTTTGGAACGTGCCAATAACTTCTTAGCACTCCAAGGGCAGTTTGGTTGTTGTCCGAGTCTGCTTAGTGCTGTCTTATCCGGCTCTGCAACTAGCTTTCAGGATGACTAGTGTTTAGAGTCTTGCCAATACCTTCTCGTCTTTACTGCCTCTCCTTATCAACTTGTTCCGATAGGTACGTAGCCCTTATAGGCATTATGTGGGTGTCAGCATACTCTTAGTGTATATCGGAGTAGCCTATTTCAATTGCAAATTCATACCCATCAAGGACTACCCGGGTACTCTTAACTTCCACAGGGTCTACCTCCGGGAGCTCTTTCAGGAATCGCTTTGTTCCACTTCCCAGACGTAGCCAGAGAGGCACTCTCATATACCCTGCAGACTAGATCCGGCCGGACGGACGGCGACGACGTATACGGTGTTACAAGTTGTGTTCCAATTAGTCATTTTTCTTAGAAACGAGCATATGCACAAGGTGCCAGTGTCGACTATCAGGCCGAACTCCGTTGCCGCGTGGGGGTAATCGCCAGTGGAGGTTCGGATTCATACACTTTCTCCTGAAAAGTCATGTAATCCTCTTGGGAGTATTTTGTGCCTACCAGCTGCACAGCCATAGTGTTTCAAGGCTGATCAGTAGGTGCGTCAATTTCCCTGCTTGCATCTGCCCCAAGTTGTCCAATGGGTATTTCATTTTACCTGCCAACACTGATGGTTGGGTGGCCTCTGGCGACTTAAATCTCGCCCGCCTAACCTACCCCACGCCAATCCACAGGTACTTGAAATTCCCTGTCAATATTTGCCCATCGCAGTGCTTGCTGCGTTGTATTTCTTCTTGCTTGCTGTATAAGAGTTAAAGAGTTAGCTGTTCCTTACTATTGAAACAAATAAAATTAAGGGTTCCATTGCAAATAATGACTAAGCAATCATGGCAGGAGTGTATTAGGTTGCCAGCAGAATCAACATCGAACTCCATATGAGTTTTCTTACGTCGACACCTGCTGCACCTCTGTCTAACTATCATATTATCTACATCTTCTAGTTCTATTGACCATACTCTTATCCAAGACCTCAAGTCTACTTACTTGTAATCTCCAGTCCTGCTTCTTAGTCTTCCCTCCCTACCACTATCATATTGGGAGGTACCTGTCACTGCCTACCACCACCCGCTACTGCATTCACATCAGGACCCTGTTGGGTGCAGATCACCCTCTTCTCCTCTCCAAAACCTTCTATGCTTAACCCTGCCTATATTTCATCAACAAAACATATTAAACACTTATACTTCTAATTCAATTCCAAAAGAATTTTCTTTTAATACATACCAAGTAGGTCCTACAGGATAAGCGGTATTGTCCTAACCTATCATAGACAAAGTCAGGTATGTCTTTTGTTTGGCTACAACCTACACAGCCTCTCAAGTTTGTATTCCCGTATCCTGCCCTCGGTATTAGTTTTCATTAATTCCATGTAAGAATTCTACCCACATTAACTCCATTCCATAATCATTGGTACCCCTTGGCCGCCATTTGCCTGTGCTGTAGGCGCCCTTGAAACAGTTCCTTCCCTCCGCCTCACCTGATATCAAAAATTAGTGTCTGTTGGTACTATTAAAGTCCTTGGGGAATGTATAATTTCCTGTTAGTTACATACTAAACTCTTGAGGCAGGATTTCTTTCTAGCAACATAGAAATCTCTATCGTAAGCTGTTGTAGGTTTGTAAAACCTCCATTGACTACAACGCTGCATTGCTCCTAAAAGAGCTTATGACCAGGTTCACAGTTTACTCAAGTTTGCTAGGGGAATAGGAGAATTCTAAAAGAAAAATTGCTTAGCTTGAGAACTTTATAGTTTTTGTAGGATGAAGATTATTTGTTCAACTGAGATATAAGAGGAGAAGTAAAAGGTGCAAGAAGAGGTTTGGAAAGAAGATGATATGGAAGAAAAAGAAAAAGTAGAGGGCGCTAGTAAAGAACAGAGCGAGGAAAAGACGGAAAAGAAAGGTATGCAAGGACGCTGCTAACTATTTTGACAATCAGACACCTTGAGACCCAGGACTAGGTTAACCTGTAAATCATAAGTGGGCTCATTGAAGCAATAACCTGAGTGGCATGAGGCATATCCTGGCTACGAAACCCATTACCTACTTGAATTTGCTAGCTCTGAGATTACACTCCTTTGTCAGGATATTATCTTGCTTAGACCTCCGATGGTTTACTGTATACCCCGTATTGCCATATACACTTTTGTAATACCTGTAAAACTTCCTTCAAAGATGTATATCAAACTGTATATTATTCAGAGTTGTAATAGAGGTTTGTGTGTTCATAATAATAGCTACAGAATATTAGGATAGTAAAGTTTGTGATCTAAATTTTGTAGACCTTTTATAAGTAAGGTTCAAGGATTTAGCCTAAGGTAGAAATATTGAAATATATTAAAGAGATACAATATCACAGCTGCAAAGAGTTGTTCTCTAAAGGTCAATTTAGGATATGAGATGTGAGTTGTATATCTTGTACACAACTTGTGCCTCTAGTCTTAATGTTTACAATAGCAAAATTCTCTACTACTATAGGCAAATTAATCAATATCATAGAGGCAATAAGCTTAGCCTATATTCCGATTTGTAGCAGAAGACCTTTTCAAAATTGTAAATATTTAGCTGTATTTGCTTGAATCACTATACTATTACCTTATCAAGATATGCTACTTTATTTTACCTATAGATTTTATAGTTTCTTGAAAATCTATCATAAAATTCATCTATTGATAGCTATTTAATATATATATAATTTTCCTGTAATTGTATCCAAAATACTAGATCCTATCCAATAATATATCTTTTTGAAACCCCTATATCCCTTTATATATATTCTCAAACAGATAACCTTTTATTAATGACAATCTGCATCAATATATGTATCATTTTATTCAATGAGATTTAGAATTCTCTTATTTTAATCTACTATTAATCTTCAATTGACTGTTCTATTCCAAGCATGGGAAAAGGTTTTTTCTCAGCCAATATGTCTTGTTGCTTGGTGGCCTTACATTGAGGATCCTATTAGAAAATATGAATAAGTTTCCCACATTTCCCATATTTCACTTGGGACTTTGTTTAACTGTATAACTCTCTTTGTGTTTATTTGAATGTCAAAAATAAAAATACTTTACTTGTTTAACAGAATATTTGAGCAACTTGAGTCTTTATTCAAGATAGTATAGGGTTTCCATCTTGCATAAGAGTGTTTTTACAACTATATTATAGGAGTATAAAAGCTATTTATATGTGTTTGTTATTCTTGTTCAATCCATAAGTAGCCAGGGAGGAAAACATTGAATCAGTGGGAGTGTTGGATAGTGAGGCTGGTGGTGGCAGTGGCAGTGATGGAGGAGAATATTGGTACATAATGAAAAGGAAAGTGGGGGGAAGGCGTCCTTATATATCAGGGGCTAAACCGTGCCAAGCCTTGCCAAGATATTGACATGCTGAGATATTTGGAAAAAGGTAAATTTGAGCAAGCACGCATTAACGATCAGATTGGATTTTTAGGCAGATTGCACACATATAACGGGTTATCAGATGGTTGTATGGTACATATATAGGGTTAAAATGAGTGCCCAGAGAATTGTATATATAGCTAGCTATCTTCCATAGTTAAGGGTACAAATGGCCTCCACTGTAGGTCTCATACACGCAAACAAATATAACTTATTGCTAAAGTAAGTAACTTAGAACCTAGTTCTACCTTGACACACGAGGTCCGCATCCTCCACCGTTTAGGCCTACCGACCTCTACCCTTTTTCTCGACCTTAAAGGGGGCTTTGATAATATTTCCAAAGATTGTTTATCTTCCCTGCTCCAAGCCCTAGGCGTATCTCCTTATTTGGTGTCAGGGTTCGGTCCAATTCTACTGACCGCATATGCCGCATGATATATCAAGGCTCTCCAAATATTTTTATACCTGTTTGTGTGGGTGCCGCCCTGGGCTCCCCTATCTCACCTTTGTTATTATTAATTTATATATCTTCCTTATAGTAGTCTATCAATAAGCGGATTATCTTTTGCCATTTTGATGATTTTTGTGTAACTGTTTGGTCTGAGTCATAGTAAAATGAAAGTACTACTTCTTCCAAATCATTAAACGTGACTTTACAGGTAGGCAACCCCACTGGCACTGTCCTTCTCCATCCCCATAACTGGACTCATCTACTGTTGTACTCCACATATCGCTCTCCCACCTTACTGCCTCATGTTGCTCTGGAAGCGTGACTTTTTTAACCTTTCTTGAAATAGTCCAATGGCTAGGATACTGGTTATTCACCTCTTTGTATTCTCCTACTCAATTGTTTAAGAGGCTAGCGATGGTACAAGTGGGTTTTAGTCTCTAAAGGTAACTCTCTCCTGAGGCTATAAGCATAGTCCATGGCCTCAACCACAGGGTGGGTATGGGCCATGTCCTACCTCTCCATTTTTATTGAGCCGACCTCCTTATCCCCAATGCTGCCATGATGGGGAAATTGTTAGTCCTTTGGAGTAAGGTCCAATGGTTGGTCACCAAATGTTTATCATCTACTCTAGTATCTATCCTGCACTGTGAGGCTTACCTCCGTGCTCTGAATATACTACTCCCCGTCAGCCAGAAGATGGAGGCACTACAGTTTACCTATTCCCCTCCCTCTATCAACCTGGTTGTAGCCTGGCTACATTTCTCATTCCCATCCTTCAGTGGAGAGAACTCCTCCAACTCCCACTATTCCTACCTCTGGGCAAACTAAATCCTGCTCCGCTGGGACCAACCAAGGCCTATACAACAAGCCTTCTCCAACCTCCCAATCAATTGGATATGTTACCTCTTAGGCAAGATACCAGAGGATAGCTTCAACCTCAGACAGATAATTTCTAGACTCCTTCTAGGCATAGTCCTTGCTCCCTATCATCCTTTCCCAGGTGGCGTCTCTTACAAACTGATCAAGACTATAGGAGAATGGACCACCTCACAGATTGGACACCCTTGATCTTAACCACCCTTACGACCTGCACAAGGCTTCCCTCCACTTACATCCCTTTTTTTTGGTCTCAACCACATTATAGCTAGTATATTAAAACAGATCCATGCTGGCAAGAGTTCTCTGGCAGTACAACCCTCATGGACCGATGCCGACCGCTGTCTCACATGCCCTCCACGCGACTTAGTGGAAGAAACCTTCAAGCATGAAATTGTCCACTGTCCTTTCAAATCCAAAGAAGGCCAGCTTTACATTTTGAAGCTTTCCTCTATGGTCAATGGATCTCAGCTTTGGGCCAAACTGGGCATGATCCTTGGTTTCACTTGATACATCACTGTTAGGCACACAAATATCCCTCCCCTGTGCAAGCTGTGATCAGTCGGATTATGCTTCCTCCTCCTGCTATGTCTCAGACTGAGCGGACTTTCTTACTTGCTATTATCTTTCCATTCTGTTATTCTTTCTTTTGATTTTATTTCTTTCTGTACTTTTTGAATTAGGCGGCATTTTTGTGTGCGGTAACGGTATGGTTATCAATAGAGGAGAACTTGTACACATATTACTTTTCTTATTGTTTGTTAGGAAGTAACATTTCGTTTATGACATGACTGGAGTACCATGCAGGTTCCTGTTCTTTAACTGCGACTATCTGAGTTTATCCAGAAAAAACTTACTCCTACAATGTTCAGACATCATCAAGCAACAGAGAAGAGACCATATCAATTTCTGCAGTTATTATTTTTTGAGAACTCTTTTCCTTTTATTTTTATTCCAAATATAGTTTCCCTAGAATTCTCCCTTTCTCTCATTTCAAGCACTGCTTGGGGAATTCCACAGTACACAATTGGCTACCATGTAATAGAGGGTTACCCTGCCCAACCCTAGTTTTGGGTTACCACTCTATAATTGGGCTAATTAGCCACACTTGGTACCAAAGTGCTCTCATATCTAAAGTATCACCGCTTGTCATTTTACTCTTACAGAATTATGTTACTATTCCTCGCCAGACCCCTTAGAGGTAACAGGCTGGTCTGAGATTCAGTAAGCTATAACAACTGATATGTAGGAGTGTTACACAAAACTCTAGTTATTATAATGTTAGTTACATTATGACACTTAACTGAACAAAACCGGTTAATGCAGAAAGATCTGCATAAACGTCACAGGCTAGCTGGCCTACCACCCCACCCTCAGTCAATTAACATTAAGGTCAGCTTGGACCCTAAGTTTCAAAATCATTAGAGCAGTATTGATCTTCAACCTCTATTGCACTATTGCACTATTGGTACAGTGTTGAATAGTTCATATGTTAAGATAGGCATGTACTAAGTATCAATAGATATTTACAATACCAATCTCGGTAGTGAGAAGTAACCAGATTCCATGGTATGAGAATCATTAGAGCAAGGCTGGGAGAATAAAGATTGGTGACAATTTGAATGACAAGAGGTTCAAACTCGTAGATAGGTCAGACAGGAAGTTTGAAGGCTCTCTCCGGAGGCTGTATTTAAAGGACCACTATTCGTATTTTGACTGGAATAAAGTATGATGTAGTTTTGCACAGAGTATTGTCATACGAATAGTCTATTCGCTAAGGGACCAAAGGAGTTTATCACCAGCAAAGAACTCCTAATTAACGATTGTGGTCTGGTACATCAGCTGGTAATAGAACTTTATACAGGGGAAGAGAGAAAAGAAATCAGTGTCAATCTACTCTTTGAATACAAGGATTATGAGTATATTTTCAGTCTAGAATATATATCTGCCCGTCCTAAATATACAAAGATTGATTATAAGATATAACTAGACTATAAGACTAAGCCACCCACAGGGCCCATATACTCTCCATGTAAGTGACAGTTAGATATCCTATATGACTATATCTGTGAAATGGAGGAGTAACGAAAGATCCTTATATCATGTTCCCAGGCTCGTACTCCAATCCTATATATCCCTAAGTCAGATAGTAAACTTTGTTTATACATCAATTATATTGGGTTCAATAAGATTACAATAAAAAAAAAGGATCTATTGTCATAGTTTAATGAGCATTGGGATTTGCTCGGAAAAGGCCACCGTGTTTACCAAGCTGGACGTGAATAATGGCTATTATCTCGTCCTGATAGTTAAAGGTGCGGAATAAAAAATTTATTATGAAAGTCGTTCTGGCCAGTATAGGTAGACGGTTTTACAATTTCCGCTAGGCAACATGCAATGAACTATCCAGAGTATAATCAATAGTGCATAAAGAGATATGGACGATACTGTAGTTATGGCATGTATGGATGATAACCAAATATACTCTGAGATTATTGAAGAAGATGACACACTGATCCGTCAGTTCATGGAGACACTGCGGAAGGCAGGCTTTTATAATAGCATAAAGAAGTGCATATTCTATCAAAGGGAAATTGAAAATTGAGGCTATGAGATATCTATGGATGAAATATCCATGGCGACTACAAAGGTAGAAGAGATTAAGGCGTGAAAGACTACTCAGAATGTAATCAAGATTCAAAGCTTCAAGGGTTTGGAAACTTCTACTTCCAATTCTAAAATGGTTTAGAAAGGTGGGGACACTATTACTGCATCTGATGAAATTGGATGTAAAATGGGACTTGTCGGCTGATTCTAAGTGCTTGTTTAAATATCTAAAGGAGTGTCTCACCACTAGTCTCATTCTAACACACTTTGAGGACTCTTGTTCAACTAAGTTAGAACCTGACACTAGTAATTAGGCATTGGCAACGATGCTCTGACAGCTCTGGGATATCCCAAGGTGGCATCTAGTAGGCTATCACAGCAGGAGGTTCTTGCCCGTGGCGCTGAACTATGATGTTCAAGATAAGAACATGAGGGCACTGGTGGCTGTAATAAAGGAATGAGATTATCTTTTGCACTCTGTTAGAGACCAAATAGTGGTATATAAAGATTACCTTAATTTAGTGTACTTTACAAGTACCAAGATGTTGAACCGTAGGCACCAAGGCTGTCATGAATTCCTCTAGCTGTTCAACTTAATGGTAGTTTACAGGATGGTCAGCAGAACATAAAGGTAGATGGATTGTCGCAGTGTAGGGACTACCGGCAAGAGGGGGGGGTGATCTACTACTAGAAACATTCTTTTGTACCAGGCAATAGAATGTTGAACAGGCACCTGACCTCCTGTGTCCTCAAATACACCTGACCTGTTGGGGTTATGGGTTGTAGTCGGATTTTTAATAAGCCTCTAATATAGTGGCATAAGAACACCCAGAATACCTGGTTGCCCTAAAACTGGTGGGAGAAATGGGGTCAACTGTAGATGCCCAGATCGGTGTAGAGAAGGGTCTGCTCACCTTCAAGAACCAAGGGGAGGTTCCTAAATCCAAGCTCTTGAGGTGCAAAATTGTTATGGATGAAGATGGTTTACGTGTCGCTATACATTTTAGAACATATAAGACTATGGCGCAAGTAAAAGCAAGCTTCAATAGACTCAAGATGGAGCATCAGGTAACCAAATATGTTCTTACCAGTGTCACGTTTGGCAAGAATGGAGAGCATAAGGTACAAGAAGTTTGGATTGCTACAATTGGGTAAGGTTCCCATAAGGTCATGGAACGCAATATCCATGGAGTTCAAGGTGCCCTGACTGGTGTTAGAGGGATATACAAAGAGTTGGGTTATCCTGGATAGATTTTCAAAGATGTGTCACTTTATCACACTGGCTATGGAGGCGCCTATTAAACAATTGGCTCTTATTTTCTACCAGGTAGTATCGCAATTTCATGGTCTCTGATAGTTTAGGATTACCGTCTGCGACACGAGAGATACAGCCCTGTTTTGCAGATGTCTCATGGAGTTAGTTCATGTCAAAATCAAAGTCACTACCACTTTCTTTCTTGAAAGTGATGTGCAAAATGACAGGGTAAATCAAGTTGATGGAATAGTACTTATGAAGCAATTATTCATATCAGCCAGAAGATTGGGCTCCACAGTTAGCAAATGCGCAACATGCATAGTATATAGCTGTATCCGAGGCTTGTGAGGTAGAGATCATAGTTTGAGTTAAACTATTAGTGTGTCCTTAGGATAAACTAGCCTGGGGCATTATTGATCATGTAGGAATACACTCAAACAGTGACCTTATTGGGAAGGAGTGGGAAAGTACATGGACGGATATTCAAGAGAGACTAAAGTGGGACTAGGAGCGACAAAGGAAATTGTGAGATCAAAACTGCCTAGTATACCCTCTGTATGTCACTATTAAAGATGTTACTCAAAGGAGAGAAAAGAAAGCCGTTACTATTATATCAGAGAGAAGCAAGATTGGCATTAAGCAGCTCTGGACAACCTAGACTACAACCAAATTGGTCCTTTGAAGTTAAGGACAAAATTGAAACTCAAGCCTATGGCCCAAATATCACTGGAAGGTGTACAATCCATCCGGTCTTCAATGTTAGACTCCTAGAGCGGTACTGGGGAGACCCAATATGTAGGCCGGCAAAGGAGGTACCACTACACATCATCTTTGATTAGGAGTGTAGATATGTAGTGGAAGCCATGGTAGGCAGAGATAGTATGGAAGTGCCAATATGAAGATCCCATATTGGTTTGTCCAATACATAAAGTGATAAAAAGAGAATAGTAAGAGTAAAATTATTTCGAAATATTCTAGAAGTTGGAATGAACAGTACAAGAACCCTTGGTTAAGACTCATGAAGTGTATCCCTTCAAGCCCTGGGACAAGTGGGTATGAAACCATACTAGGCAAAACAAGACGATCTCTGTTGATAGGAGTTATATAAGGATGTGGACAGACTTGAGGAAGGCAAGTGTACTTGTGTCTATATTGTGGCTCACCAGCAACAACCCCGGGTTGCTTGCTGGCTCGTAAACCTTGGGCACTCTAGAGGAGTGCCTGCCAGATCAACATATATTTCATGCTTAACAATATTAAGGTTTTTTATATATTTTTCAGTAATATAATTTATATATTCTATTTGAGAACACCCTTCTTTCATCTAACCTTTTCTAATCTCTATACATAAAGCCTTGATAAGTGTCTTGTTAGTACATTATAAATTGATCATCAATTTACAGGCTGCTTTTGCTTCGTGAAGTAGAGGCTTCCTTTCACCACTCTCCGCCTTTAGCATAGCAATTTAAGCACGGCGTAGTGTAGCTTCTGCTTTTTCCAGTTGCAAAACCTCTTTTTGCTTGACAATATCCCATGCTTGATAAGCATACAAAACACTTCCTTTTTGAATAATACTGGAAGATTTTTTTCTTGCTGCCCGTACTGTTTCAGCTGCCTTAGTATTTGTTAAATCCTGTACATCTTACACTCTTGAGATAGCTTGTACCATACTCCCTTTTACTAAATCTTTTAGTTGTTGCTGAAAACTATGGATGATGAATCAATTACAGTATTAACCAGGTAGTTGCCTGGTTGGTTGAGAGTGGAAACTGATAATGGAGGTTTAGGAGAGGAAGGAGAAGAAGGAGTAAAATAGGTATGAGGCAGGGTGGGGTCTTAGGCTTCAGGAAGCTTGTCCAGAACAACATCAGGATTGTAGAGAACAAGACCAGTGGCATTAAAAGCAGGCTGGATAGTTGATTCTTAGAATGTTTGTTGGCCAATTGGGGTGATATCAGTCAGGAATTCAACAGTATCAAATTCGTCAAATCTGGTTCTTGTGGCGGACTCATTAACTTGCATATGGTAGTTTTACAACGGCTATAATACTACCAAATCCAGCGGTTGAAGTATATGACTTGTATGTGGAAGTAGGGAGAAAGGAATAATGAGGTGATTATCACAGTATACAATGAATTCAGGTATATAGTGAGACCAATATCCATCGAGAAGGAGTAACCAGTATTTGCAGATTGTCGCAATGCTAACAATCTTCAAAATGTAAAACCTAGTCCATAGTTAAATGGTCTTTTGTCTAGAATGTATCCGATACAGCCATATAGTAGTCAACTAGGATGTTGGTTTCTGTATAACAATATTCTTGATGAATTATTCCTGGTACAATTAGTATTGGTGGTAATACACAACCATCAGCCCTGATGGTCTCGCATATGGTAACCAGGTCACAGCTAGTTGTCCTAACAAGATATTCTTGCTGGTTTGGATCTCTGGTAACAATCCACTGATCACTGCCTACTCCCACACGGAATCCAGCCTCATCGAAGTTGTATTGCTCACTAACCTCAATCTTGTATTGTATACAGACCACATGATCTTTCTTGAACCAGCTCAGGATTGACTTTGTATCATGTGTATTTTTACAGTTAACATCGATACTTGATTGCTTTCAAACATGGTACTACGAATGTCGTTGCTGAATTCTTGGTGCCCACTGGTCCCTAACTACCTGTGCAGTGGGTACAGTATCAAAGTGTGGTGAACGGAGAATTGGATTAGCACATCTGGCAACCATCTAAAAACGAGTAGATCTTCCAATGTTGTCAATTCGATAAAGGTATTGGCAAACTAGCAGTTCATGCAATTGGTAAAGCTTGAGATTTGCTGCATATTGTATGATCTTCGATGTGGGGCCTTCCAGAAAGCCCATAAGCGTTCTGGTGGTGGATTTCTTTTGCGTGCTGCTGCAGCCAGATTTGAAATCTACTCACCACAGGCAGTCAATATCTCAATTGTGTTCTTGATTCTATACTTTAAGTCCTCATAAGGTTCCTTCCAGCATGAGGTATACGCATATTGCATAATCTGTTTGTTGTATTGCATATTTAGGAGCTTTGAGTCTGTGATTGGAGAATAACTTCTACGAAGATTCGAATCATGTACAATGTATAGAAGATTTAACTATAGCCTATGACGATAGCATGATATTCAGAGTAGGCCGATTGAGGTTGAACTAACAATCAGAGTTATTGTATCTAATTTACAATAAATGGGAATTATTGAGTATATAGTTGAAATGTTATATTGGTTTATAGTTCAAGGAGGTGACTCAATTGAGATTACGCAAGTATGATAAGAGAGACATTAAACTTCAATACAGTCCATTTGCTCCACTATTAAGACTAAGGCAATAAGGGGTATTATTATTGAGTATAATAAAATCTGATATTTTTATGGAGAACAAAATTATTGTTGAGCTGCCGGGCGCAGCTCTGGAGTGCCCAAAGTTTGCGAGCCACGGAGCAACCCGGAGTTGTGGCTAGTGATCCAGAATCTGGGCACGAGTAGATTAAAACTCCTACATATCAATTGGTTAGCTAACCGAATATCTGCCAAACTAGAGTGCTACAGTGGGGCCAGGCTGGACACAGGATCCTGGACTAACAAATTTATTTACTGAGAACCAGAGGAAATCTGAATACGAAACTGCCTAGGTAACTAGTTCGGTAGAGTAAGTCAATCAGGGATTATTAACAACAGGAGTAGTTTGGCAGTGTAACCGAAATCCATATTTAGGCAGGATAACCCTCAACCACAATTAGGTAGTGTAAGGCGCCATAGGAATTATACTAGTTAATATGGGACAAGGATAAGGTAGGGTAATCCGCCAACTGGGTTAGATTAGCTAACTGGTAAGGGTGGGAACTAGTGGCACTTATGAGTATATCTTAAGAAGCATAGAGCCTGATAGAGAGTCTAAGTTGATTTAACTAGTTGTTTCATGATGGTGGAATCCAGTATAAAGAATAGGGTAGTTATATATGATGGATACATTAACATATACGTATGTTACTCAGACTTAGGAACAGAGTCAGGCCATAAAACCAACAACTTACCCTCTCTTAGGGATCACATATAGGATCGTGAACCTCAAGTTACCCACCCTGCATCTATAGAGGAATGATGAAGTATTATTAAAAACACTATTACTATATTTAGGGCATGAAGGGGTCCGCCACTAAGATAGGGGGCAAATTTTGACACCTTGTTAAGGCTGTACAAATGTACAACTGGAGGTTACCAAACTAAACCCTATATATCGCCTTACCCCAGTGGAGAAATTATGTCCACATGGTATATAACTGTGTAGATGGTGGCCAACATAGGCAGCATGTCAGTAATGAAACCAATAGGGGACTCTTTGGTAAGTGTAAGTACCTAAGGTACCTATGTGAGCTGTGGGAGCCATTCGGAAATGTAATTTGGGCATCCAGGAAAAAAAAAATCCTTTGTCTGCCTAATCCTCTGCTGTAAAACTGATTTAGCCTAAAACCTATAGCATGATAGAAGATGTTTCGGGACTTGGACAGTGTCTTTCTCATCACTGTAATATTGTTGACGCACTATTGGGTCTGGGTATCGCCCAATGGGACACGTCTATAGTGGGACTCATAGGGGGAGCCAGATGTTACAAGTAATACCTGTCAATTGGCCTAGTAGACCAGCTTGACAACAATGCTTGTCTAAAAGGGAATCTCCACCTAGCAACTAAGTTTTAACCTAGATAATCAGTCCTATGTCGCCTTGATAGTAGGCAATTAACAAGACTTAGTTCTGAAATCTCTATCTAGCCAGCAGATTTAGAAAAGATGGATTGCAAAAAACCACATGGATTGGTGGACTCTCAATTTCCATATGATCTGCATATTTCAAAAGCTAACTGAAAGGAAGTCAAGTATTTATAAATCCTAAGTTGAGAAGGGTACTCATGTATGGGTGGAGTGGGGATAGGTCACTATTGTCTTTTTAATTACAATTAAATATACATGAGTAGCACTCTTAATGGAAACCAACTATACTCTAAAGAGGAACTAGAAGAAACAGAAGCTTTAACTTAACGATATTAAGTTTAATCATTTGATTCAAATATATATATCTTTACCTGCAATGAACTATACTTTATGTCTTTTGTGCAGAGGCAACGTTAGAATCATTCTTCCTAAAGGGTGCCCCTGTTTCACATTAGTTCATAACTTCGTGGATGTCTTTTGCTGAGGGTGGAATTTCGTGTGGGACTACAAAAGGTATTCTGTCAAGACAAGGCATACCTGATCTTAAGTTCACTTTTGACTCTCAATCCATAGATACTATCGCTGGTCGTTAAATCAGTTTGGATCGGGCTGGGATGTAGAGGAGTCGTATCTTCTGATGAAGGAGTCCCAATGACCTGGTTCAACTCTATAGCCCAAATCTCACATACTTGGTGGTGGATTACCACCACCTTCACAGGTGTTTCCACAAAAGAGTCAAAAAGGTTATGATGTCTACTGGAGCGGTCCTGCGAACTAGGTTCACTGCCCTCTGTAGTGGAGGACTATTCAAGTGGAAATCAAGGTGGAGGTGAGTCAATTGCTGCAAACAAGCTTATCAACACCCTCTAAACAAATTTTTGTAAAATGTAGTATGATCCAATCTTGATATGGTCTTCCAAAGCATAGACTAGACAATGGCTCCTTTTGAACTTCACATCTGAGATCAAAGGTTTTCACGCTTGATTAGGATATTTTTTGCCTGGAGGCAGGTTCAGGAAAATATTGGAAGCTGGTCCTGCTGTGATCCTACAAGACTTGGGATAATAAGCTCTAGGTGACTGCATCCATGCTCCGGGAAATCGCATTCTTCCTGTACTGCCTCTTATATTTGCAGGAATATATGCTTCTTTCTTGTAGGCAAGCTATAGCATATTTGTTTGTATGTAACCTAAGTACTTTACCTTTACCAGAGCGTACAGCAGTTCCTTTTTTAAAGCAAGCGTTGGCATAGTTGGCACTGTGGAAAGGGTAGTAGCCGTGATCCATATTTTAAGTTTTACAAATCTTTGCTCATCCAATAGTCCGATTAACTTTGATAATCTCCCCAAACTACTAGAGGCTTCCAAAATTGGCTTGCTAGAGGTGCTACAACTAGCACAGTAAACAGGAAAATCCATGAAGAGCCAATAGTGCCTCTAAGATATAAAGCTTCTCTTGTAGTTAAGGGCAGGTCCTGGTCCCAGACAACATCTGTGATTAATATGGAGAAATGTGGTGCAAAGCAAATCTGTCTGCTATGGAGCAATAAAAGGGGCTGAGCAACTCTATGATCAAACCATTGTTGGAGTGAATACTGACTCCTGCTTTCATAGCCCAATCGTTAGCCTCTAAGGCGACCCTTTTAAGCTTGTGGTGTCTTGGCTTGATGGCAGTAGACAGTCTATTCCTTCCTTATGCAGTATATAGCCATGTTGACTATATGCTCTTGAGGATTCACTTACTTGACTTCGAGAAAGCATTAGAGTTAGATCACAGCTTTTGCAAAGCTTATATTTACTTTATCTTTAAGTATTGCACGAAGACTTCATGCTTAAAATGTTCAAAAGTAACCACTTCAGTCCAAACACAGATACCACCACGGTGGGACCTTGCATGATGGATGTTATATGTGACTTAGGATGTGGGAACATTATTGTAAAGCATTATACTGTCATCTTTATAGCTAACACTTCAATCAACTTGCTAACTGATTAGTACCCCAAGGCGCAAAGGTCTGCGATAAGGATATAGTCCAGAAGAGGGTGTGTCTAGGTTTTAGTACTTGGTTGGTATAGCGTAAGCGATATATCACATTTAGTACTTTTCACACTGAGCTACTTGTTCCTGAAAAGGATATCACTACTGATTGATTTCTTAATAGGGCTCTCAAGTAGCCACAATTCTCCAGTCAGGGTTAATACAAGAGAATAAAGATATACACTTATAAGGGTACTCTGTAGGAAGACGGGCCCTCAGTTAGCTACTGCCACTAACATTTAAGCTTAAGTTGATGGAGGTTAAAGATATAGATAATTATAGCAAATTAAAAAACCTTTTATCATTAAGCCGAAGCCATAGTCAATTCAAGTCGTTTTTGATTGGATGGTTGGTTATCAGAGTAGGGTGCCGTTCGCGTTTATTTGAGTTAAATTACCAAGGCCAGGACACCCAACCCTACTCCAAACATAAATGAGTACGCTTCTCAATTCAGGCTTTATTAATGCCGGTCTCCCTCAGGGTCAGCTTTAAGACTATGCAGATTGCTTGAATAAGCAGAGTTCACCAAAATTGAGTCATTTTCGGATATGCATCTCAATTATATCTGTAGGAGTGAAAACCCTTAGCGTTTAAAGACTCTTCGGTGGTCTATAGTAAGCTCGCCATTGGAATCATTATCTGAGGTAAGACAGAGATGTCATGTGGCGATTCTCTCTTACCAAGTGTTGAGGGCTACCGAGTCTACTACCCAAATGGCAGCTATTCAAGTAACTACTTAGTGACAATAGTTAGTGGCACTATTTGGTAGGCTAAATGGGTACATACCATATACTATAATTCATCTAGTACCTCAACCGTGATCTGACGGAATGGTCTCATAGTCCATTAAGCTGCCTCAGGAAAGGTATAGCAAGTGGTATAGTCATGTTAGACTAGTGTGGATTTGGTCAGAGATAGTGCAGTATCTCCCTAAATCCCTAGCTGCATGTTCTGAAGGCCTCCTATGGCTTCTATGAGGATATTGGGCACCTGGAGTACCTTTAGTTAAACGGAATGCTAGTATGTTTCCTCTATTACTACTGAGAATATGTTAGTTAATACTTATTTGTGTTTATACCTGATAAGTGGTACTATGTGGTTGCAATTTCCTTCTTGGTTATGACTTCCTAACTAGCTATTCCTTCCTATCTTAGCTTATCATTAACGCCTCCTTGCTTGTACCAATTACGGTATCTCTATCCTTCTACTATAACTAAAGGATTTGTATAGTATTAGAAATGTATTATTCAATCTTGTTTAGATTTATTACTTGTTTTGTTAGCTCTATCCTTGCACTGTTAACCCTTTGTTTTATGAATATGGTTTGCTTGTCATGATGCCGCAGTTAGAATATTTGTTGGACAGGATGATTTCCACTATTGTTAAGTTTTCTAGCAACAATCTTTTCGATTTGAAGAACCTGCAAGCCCTTAAGGATTCGGAGCAGCAAGAATTTCAGGAATAATATCTTTAATACTACAAGTTGAACAGTAACTCTATTAGCTACCCGCTTTTACCTTGACTATTGAAGACCTCTCTGTCCACGCTTCTCTCGCTATCCTAACTGTATCTTCAAAGCTACTTTGGGATTCTCGTGATACTCGTGAGTAGATTACATTCTTGGGGTAAGACTCTAGGATAGCATTGATCTTCAGCAGAGGTGAAAACACCCTGCGCATACCTTAACCTGCAGTAGTAGTACACATCTCTGTTTCAAAGAAGGCCTAAAGCCGACTCTGGTTGAGACTAGCTCACCCTAGCTTGCAACCATATCGCTTCCATGAGTTACCAGAGGGCACTAACCTAGAGGATCGATACGATACTACACCAGACACCAACGTCAAGTAACAGTACCCCTACCTGCACCACCATATGAGGATTCAGATCTAGCTTTACTTGATAGTAGCTGCATCGAAGTTGAGCACCATGCCTAACCCCTAGTTCGTCACAAAGCCCCAGTCCATGACCCTGACCAAGATAAAGTCTAAGAACAGTCCTACAACTGCTTCACTAAGAAATCCAATCCAAGACACAATCATGCCAGAATCAAATCACATTCCATTCCAGAGGATATGCCAGGAGCTTAACCCCCGCTTCGCCACCTAGAATACCTAGTCTACCAAGAGAACCAAATAAACCTAGCCCTGCACCATACAATTTACCTAGTTGCCAAGACCACCTAGTCCACCAAGTCTACCAAGTAATCCAAACCCTGCAGCTATCGCCTTCTCAGTCTTCCCAGAGGGAAATAATCCTCCTAAATGGCCGCCACAAATTACATACACAGAGAAGGTATGAAGGTGAACTATTGACAATCAACTCATGGTTCAACACAGTACATCGATGCATCGCCAGCTTTGGCATAACTGATGATAATCATCAAGCTCTACAATACTAAGGAGCCTATTGTAGAGAGAAAGCCCTTCGTAAATTCACCATATATGAAGAATCCCAAGGAAACCACACATTTGATGGAGTCTAACAGAAATCCAAGGCCTACTTCCTTCCTTCCACCTCTACAGATACCATATATGAACAGAGGCTACAAGTCAAGCAAACTACTGTGGGAAAAACAGCACAGATTACTGATACTAATGAACATACTTGAAACCCAAAGAGAGATTCTCCCACCAGGAACAATTTCGGACTATTTAGAGAAGTATAGACTCCTATTTGCCGTGAATATTAAACAGAAGCAAGATGTGAAACCACATATTACTTCAGATACCTCATTTGACCAGGTAGTGGAAATAGCGGACAAGGAAGAAGCTATTAGCCACTAGACAAGACTCTATTAAAATTGTCAAGGAAATACAACCTCTAATGCAATTTGCCAGGAAGCACGCAAGTGCCGAATCAACAGCACAGTGCGAAATTTAAAACATTTTTCCTACAATACCTCTCTGATCCAAGAGTATCCATGCCAGAGAAGGATCAGCGCACTAGCAACAATGACTGTTACTATGGTAGAATATTGGACACTACTCCAATAACTACATAGTAAAGAAGAAGCATCGGAGCGCTCCGGTGTGAAGAGGTGGAGGTCCTCACGGATTGAGGAGACTCCAAAATGTCTGCAGAACAAACCACAGTTCGGAAGACGATTCCTGTAATTGAAACCTACTATGTTTCTACTATTACTACTGATTTGATGTTAGTTATTACTTATGTGAGTTTATACCTAATAAGTGCCACTATTTGGTTGTCCCTTCCTATTTGGTTATGCCTTCCTAAAGTGGTTATTCTTTCCTTGTTTCGCTTATCACTACACCTCCTGGCTTCTACTAATTTGGGTATTACTATACCCCTGCTATACCAACTTGATTTCTATATTTTTACCGATTTCTTGTTTCTTCTTGTTTGGATTCCATTACTTGTTTTGTTAGCTCAATCCTGTCGCTTAAAACTCTCTCTTCTTAGAATATGGTTATCTTGTTATGCTGCCTCTCTTAGCATGTTGTAAGACAGGATGGTAGCGCTTTTATTTAGTGTTCCTAGCTATAATCTTTTGGATTATAAGAGCCTGCAATCCCTGAAGGATTTGGACTGTCAAGCCTAACAGGACTATCATCTTTAATACTACAAGTTGAGCGGTTACCCTATTATTCCAGATTTTTTACCTTTTCAATTGAAGACCAATCCATCGTCGCTTCTCCCCCTATCGTAATAGTATCTTCCAAGTGCCATTGGGATTCTCGAGATACTGGGGAGTAGGATACATTTTTTTACCTAGACTCAAGAATAGCTTTGATCTACGGCAGAGGACTGATCACTCTTCGCCTACCCTGACACATCAATAGTAGTACACCTCCCTTTTTCCAAGAAGGCCATGAGCGGACTCCTGCCAAGACTAGCTCACCCTAGCTAGGAACCTTTTCACTTCCAAGAGATACCAGAAGGCACTTCACTTGAGGTTTGTAGCATCCTCCTCAGGACCCCAAAGTCAAGGGCCAGCATCCCCATTGCCACCACCATCTGCGGACTCAGAACTATCCTCAGTAGATAGCAGCAGAAGCGAAGAAGAGGACCAAGATCAAGCCCTAGCTCAACATTAAGCTCAAGACCAAACCTAATAACAATAACAAGTCTATAAAAGGGCTACACCAATAAGTCTATTCAAAGAATGAACAAAACTCAGAAGCAGAATCTGATTCCGGTCCAGAGGACGCTCTAGGACCAGCACCCCCATCTTTGCCACCTAGACAACCTTGTCTTCCAAGAGAACCCAGAGAACTAAGCCCTGCACCAGAAGATTTACCTTGTCCGTTAAGACCACCTAGTCCACCAAATCCACTAAGCAATCCTAGCCCTGCACCCATCACCATTTCAGTCACCACAGATGGAAACAATTGTCCTAAATGGCCTTCACCAGTTACACACACAGGAGAATGAAAAGATCAGGACCCATTGACAATCAAGTCTTCGTTCAACTGAGTCCATCAATATAACGCTAGCTTTGGCATAACTGATAATGCCCATCAAGCCCTGAAATTCTATGGCGCCTATTGTACTGAGATAGCCCTCAATAAATTCACCCTATATGAAGAATGCTAAAGAGACCACACAGTTGCTGGACTCAAATAGAACTTCGAGGCCTACTTCCTTCCTTCTACCTCTACAGATAAGATCTATGGACAGAGGCTACAAGTCAAGCAAATTACTGGGAGAAAAAAAGGACAGATTACTGATACTGTAATCAGACTTGACACCTAGGGAAACAGTCTCCCCGCAGTAACAATGTCGGACTATTTAGCGAAGCAGAGATACCTAGATGCCATGGATATCAAAAGCCTGTGAGAAGTGAAATCAGACATGACTTTAGATACCTCATTTGACCAGCTAGTGGTGATAGCAGAAAAGCATGTGCAATTGCCCACTCTACAGGACTCTATGGAAAGCGTTATCGAAATGCAACCTCTAATCCAGTTTTCCAACTAGCACATAAGTGCTCCCATAACACCCCCAATGAAATCAACCCAGGTGCTCCAACTATACGTCTCAACATCCAAAAGTATCCCAGTCTGAGAAGGATCGGCCTGGAAGAGACAATGACTGTAACTAGAGTGGAAAACAGAGACACTACTCCGATGACTGCTTTGAGACGAAGCCACATCGGAGCAGCCAGCAACAAGGAAATTGAGGACCTGGCGGATCCAGGAGAGCCCAGAATGTTAAGAGAACATATCACACCAAGGCAGAGGATCCCAATGCAAAAGAATTTGTCACAGTTACCACAAACCATGTAGGACCTAGTGGAACTCAATCTCAAGCCCTCGAATTATATACATCACAGTCAATGGCCATAAAGCAAAGGCAGTTACAACACTGGAACCACAGGAGAATACTTGATATCAGGAAAGTTTGTCACTAACCACTAAATCACTACCATATACCTTGAGACTCCTATCAACCTGAAGATGACAGTTAAAGGATCACGCTCCGCAAACAACAATGTTGCAAAGCCTGGGATACAGATTCAATAGGAAAGCGGCAATATCTCCGAAGCCCTAGTGTGTTCCCTGGACAACGATGATATCTTCCTAGGAATGTCATACCTTACTGCACACCATGCTGTAATAGATTGCGGGAAATCTATTATCACCTTTCCTAACTACCGAACTACCTTGACCAGTAAGAGAGCTACACATGAACGATTTTCAGCAATGAATGAAGTAGATGCACCTGACTTCATTTCAGAATTTCTAACTCTATTCCTGTCAAGAAGATTGCAGAATTACCACTCTTGTAAGGAGTCAACCACCATATATAGCTGAAAGACGCAATATTGGACCATAATCCATGATTCTTCACATTCCCTGACAAGATCATGCGATCATACAGAGCACAAATCGAAGATGGGAAAGGTAAACGAATAATTTACCTAAGCGAGGCACACATCCCAGTCAACATATTTGCAAATTGAAACCAAATGTCAAAATCAGACTGCTTGCAGACCTTGTCCCCCGAAACGATATTACTATCAAGCACCATGGAGCGATTCCCAACCAAGCAATAATACTATGAACTGTTGCCTGTACAAAGTTCAGGTCCACAATTGACCTAGAAAACTGGTACTTCCAACTTCGTGTTCTTCCCAGCGATGAGAAATAAAACACCATTAGGATACTCTTTTTGTCTTTTGAATGCAAAGATAGGCTGCAAGGAGATGCCAATACCCCTGCCACAGCTATGACAGTTATAGAATTTGTCTATGATGTATTTATTGGAAAATTCGATTGTGCATACATGGATGAAATTACTATCTACTCAGAAACAGTTGAAGACCATATTTCGCACATGAGATCAGTCTTGGAAAGACTAAAGCTGCACCAAATCGAAGCATGACCAGCCAAGTGCAAAATCTTCGCCACCAGCTCTCACCCCTACGAGTTGTTACAGACAAGAAAGGAATTCATGCAAACCCTGCAAAAATTTGATCCATCCAACACTGGCCTATACCAAAATTGTCAAAGGATGTTCAAACCTTTATGAGAGTTGCAACATATCATGCACAGTTCCTTATATAACATGCCTCCACCTCTGCCCCCCTCTCCGACATAATATACCAAGATGTGTTTGAATAGCGACCCCAGTATGTGGAAGCATTCAAACAGGTTCAGCGCCTGGCCTAGGAGACAATTCCACTCTGCCCCATCTCATATGAGACATCAGGTGATATAATATACCTCATTACTGACACTGCTGAAGTTGGATCAAGAGCATGGGTTTGTCAAGGACACTCCTCTGAGAGAGCATACCCAGCCATATTCCATAGCAGAATGTTATCAACAAGAGAGCTGCACTACTCTGTCCTTGAATTGGAACTTTTGGTGATTGTGGATGCCACTGAGGCATTCCATCCGATTCTATATAGCACCAAGTTCATAGTTGTGTCTGACAACAAGGCACTAACCTTTTTCCTGAAGCAGAATGACCTACCTTACCGCCAAACTAGATGCCCCATGTTCCGTTAATCTTATGATTTTGGTATTATCCGCAGACCTGGCGAAGACAACGTCCTTGCAGATATACAGTATCAAGGATCTATGAAGACATGCCTGCTGAAGAAGACTAAATACCAGAAGACCCTATAGACAAGAAGCCTATAAAGAACCCTCCTCCACCATGAATTGTGTATCAAGACACTACCTGAACATCGCCCATGCCTTAGACCCTGCCTTGCCCTCACTCATCAAGTACCCCCGTGCATTCTTACTCCTCAACACCACTCCATGTTGAACTAACATTATGCCATCATCTCATACCCCTCCTGCTTCCAAGTAGCGCGTCACTACTCAAATTCTGTTGAACAAGCTTCGGACAAAGCAGCAGATACCCTTGAGCTTGCAACCAATGCCATTCAAGGTTATGATATTTTCTTTACCTCCTCCTATCTCAGCAACCCACAAGCGCGATCCCAGGCCACAGTACTTTTGAAGTGAGCTTAAGCACAACTGTCTGCCCTTCTAGCGAGAATTAATAATACTCATGGAGATTTGGACCAACCACTGCATCCCCATGCTATCACCAACTGCTTTAAATGAATCCCTAATACTATCACCCAACTGAAATCCTTGGCAGTCACCACCTCCGGAAATATCACGTCCAGCAGCACATCTACTGAACCTGACCCTCAGCCTACTCCAGTTACTCTTCGACCCACAGTCAATGAACTGGACCAATTTCTTGAACCTAATAGACACAGAGACATGCAATGGACTGCCTGTGAATTGGACGAATGTCAAACCTACATAAATGGCAAGATAACTAGATACTTTCCCTCAGGATCTCGCGATATTCCAGGACTCTTGCCTTCCTACTCTTCCCTCAACTTTGTCTCCCCTCAACATTCCAAGCGCAGAGCAGAACACATATGTGCTCTTGTTCCTCCCATCTACAATGATGATGGCTACCCAGTTTTTCATACAGTTATTCATAATGGAAAAGAATGAGAAATACTGGATATCGACAAAGGATACGACCTACCTATACCTGAAGCACCTGTCGATTATGCAGATTGCTTCTTTGATCAACCATCTACACAGCCTGACCAGCACGCTTGTCAACCAACCAATTTCATGAAACGAAAGTGGTACTCCCGCATTATGAATACTAACCAGAATGACTCTCTTCTTGTGGTAGTTACCAAGGTTATCGACCACCCTGACTGGCTCTTATATTAAGGAGTTCTTGTCAGAAAGGGGAAGGATAACAGTAGAGACTCTCTTTATGTCCCCTATGAAGTAAGCTATCAAGGAGCTAACATGAGATGCGAAATTGTATGCATTACCCATGAACAAATGGCATATATGAGTAGGCAAAAATGTTTTGAATATGCATCAAGACACTTCTACTGGCTCTCCAAATGGAACTATTTTAAAGACTATGTCCGCAAATGCCACCTGTGCCTGCTCAACAAGCAACATACCAATGTCCCTGAAGGATGAGTCACCCCCCTGCCTGTCCACAGACAGCCATTCTCGACCCTTGCAATTAACTTTGCAAGACCCTTTTCTCGCGATTTTAAGCTTGAACTCATCCTGGTTGTCTTAGATCGATTCAGTTGCTTTACCTGCATCATACCAGTCTTCCAGAACATCACAGCTATCGAAACAGCAAACACCCTCCGTGAACAAGTCTTCTCCATTCATGGCTTTCCTACCTCCCTTGTCTTTGACGGAGACCACAACTTTACCTTTGACGTTTGGACAAAGCTTATGGAAAATCTCTATGTTGATCTCTATATGGCTAAAGCTTACCAATATCAGACCAATAGACAGACCGAGCGCACAATCAGAAATGTTCGCTAATACCTTAAATACAATGTCAACCCTAAAGGAACCAAGTAGGTTCGCCACCTACCTCATGTCCAAACCACAATCAATGCAGATCCAAGTGTTAGCACAGAATTCTCACTCTTCGATATCGCCTTTAGCAGACTACCAAACCTCTTCCTAGAGTCAGAGTTCACACACTTCATTCCCTTCAGCAGACAAGATTGCTTCACATATTATGAAGAAAAACAACAACTGGCCAGAGATGCACTCAAGAAGGCCAGAGTTCGTCAAACCACGTACAGCAAAAACAGTAGAAAGGATGGACCCCCAATCATCCATAATGTGAGTGAAGTTATCCACAAGTCAACTCCTTATGTCCACCAGGTTGGATGAAATTACAAGCTAGTTGAACCATGGTTAGGACCCCTCTCTATGTGCGAAGGACTTGATAGACATACCAACTACAAACTCATACTCCCTCTAGTGATGGCAGGAATGAACCTATGGATCCATCACAGCCATCTTCGCATTTACCTAATACCCAACCCCTTCGCCTTCTCTGGAACTCCAGAACCCATATACAAAGAACCTGTCACCATCGATGCCAGTGGGCAAGAGCTATGGGAAATTGAAAAGATACTCTGGGATCGAATCTGTAGTGGGTGAGAGTGTTCTTGATCCATTTGGAGGGCTGGGGTAGGGTCGAAGAAATTTGTGAAACCCTCTACAACCTACAAGGCACCAGCACCCTCATAATATACTAATGGTTCCATAGCTACAATGAATCTATACCTTTCAGACTGCCTTGGTCCCATAGTGAGACTTTCTCTGCCTGGTCACATCAAAAACTATACTATCCCCCCCTCTCCCCTGAACTTGACCCTGACTGATTTTGGAAACCTCTCCAAGACTCAAACTACTGAGACTCCGATAGCAGCACAACACTCTCCACCTTGGACCAATCTGACATAGAAGGCTAACTCCTTCAGGGTATTACCTTCGCTACTATGGGCCTTATGAAGGTTTAAGGTCCTAACACCAGTTATGTATATATGTTTACTGATTAAGTTATTTGTTTCGAAATTAGGTGAAATACTGCAAAGGCAGGTTGGCCAATAAGCCATTTAGGATATTCCTTATTGTTTTGTTTGTATTATTTCTTTTAAGGGGAATGTAACTGAATTCTACTATGTTTCTACTATTACTACTTTCTTGATATTGGTTATTACTTATTTGGGTTAATACCTGGTAAGCGTTACTATTTGGTTGTCCCTGTCTACTTGGTTATAACTTCCAAAACTGGTTATTCTGTCCTTGTTTCGCTTATCACAACCCCTCCTTACTTCTACCCAGATGGGTATCGCTATCCTCCTGTTATACGTGGTGGATTTGTATAGTATTACTTATCTCTGAGTTCTTCTTGTTTGGATTCCCTTAGTTGTTTTGTTTACTCAATCCTGTCCCTTCAAACTCTCTGTTTTCGAAATATGGTTACCTCGTTATACACCCTCTGGTTGCATCTTGTTCGATAGGATGTTAGCGCTTTTGTTTGGTTTTTCTAGCTACAATCTTGAGGATTTTCCGAGCCTGCTATGCCTTAAGGATTCGTACTCTCATGCCACACATCACTATCATCTTTCATACTACAAGTTGAATGGTCACATTTTTAGTTCCATACCTTTTACCTTTTCTATTGAAGACCCATCCATTGACGCTTCATCCACCTATCCTATTAGCATCTTCAGTATCTCTTTTGGATTCTCGAGATACTAGGGCGTAGGTTACCATCCCCATGCAAATGAATCTGTCCCAGTTACCACAAAGCATGCACAAACTAAGGAACTTAATCACAAGCCCTGGGAGCGTAACTTTCAGTCAATGGCCACAAAGCAAATACATCATTCCATACAGGTACTACTGGGTACAACTTGATATCAGCAAAGTTTATCACAAACCAACAAATCCCTACCTTAGAGCTCGAGTGTCAAAACAACATGAAGCTATCAGTTAAAGGATCATATTCATAAATAAACTCAGTTGCAAACCCTGTTAATAAAAATGACAACGAAAGTGGCAATATCTCGTAAGCCCATGTCTGTTCTCTAGACAATAATGATATCTTCCTCGGAATACCTTACCTTACAGTACACCATGAGGTATTAGATTGCGGAAAATCTATGGTCAACCTCCCAGATACACAAATAACTTTGACCTGCAAGAATGTAAATTATGCTCGATTTTGAGCTATTAAGGTAGCAGATGCCCATGGCTTCATTTCAGAGTTTCCTACAGATTTCCCTGTCAAGAAAACTGCTGAATTACCGGCGTTAAGAGATGTGAACCACGACATCCACCTGAAAGACTCTATAGAGCACCACAATTCGTGCTTCTTCACATTCCCAGATAAGATCATGCCTGTATTGAGACTATTTATTTAAAACAGGAAAACCATAAGAATCGTTTATCAAGTGAGGCACAGACACCTCCCAACATATTTCTCAAAGTTGAAACCCAATGGCGAAATATAACTACTTGCAGACCTCGTTATCTAGAACTATTTTAGTATATAGGACTATGGAGTAATTCCCAACCAATACAAGTTACTCAGAACAGTTGCCAGAGCAAGGTTCAGATCCATTATCAAACTTGCAAATGAGTAATTCCAAATCCAAGCTCTTAGCAGCGATCAGATCACCAACACCATAAAGCCACCCTTTGCATCCTTTACATCCAGAGTTATGCTGTAATGAGATGTCAACGCTCCTTCTACAACTATGACAGTGATAGAGTTTGTCCTAGATGCATTTATTAAAATATGTTTGGGAATACTTGGATGACATTACCATCTACGCAGAAAAGGTTAAGGACCATATATCGCATACCAGATCAGTCTTGCAATGACTGAAGCAGTAACATCACAATTCATCGCCAGCCAAATGCTAATTCTTCATCACCAGGCTCTCACTTTTATGACATATTATAGATGAATGTGGAATTCATGCAAACACTGAAAAGATATGATCCACCCAAGATTGGGCCACACCAAATAGAAAATGGATGTTCAAATCATTATTGTAGTTTGATATATCATGGACAATTCCTCCCACACCTTGACTCCAGTGCTGCCCCACTTTCCAAGGTAATTTACGCAAGATGTTTGAATGCCGACCGCTGCATGAAGAAGCCCTTCAATAGGTGAACGCTCTGGCCTAGGAGACAATTCCGCTCCGCGTCATATCTTATGAGACATCAGGTAATCTATTATATCTCATTACAGAGACCCAATAAGTTGGGTCAGGCTCATGGGTTGGTTAAGGACCCTCCAATAAGAAAGCATACCCTCCCGGATTCTACAGCAAAGGTTTGTTAAACCTCAGGTGCAGTATATGGTCCATGAATTGTAGCTTTTAGCGATTGTGGATGCCATTAAGGCATTCCATACCATTCTATATGGCCCCAAGTACACTGTTGTGTATGACAACAAGACAGGATCTGTTGTCCTGATATAGAATAACAGGTACGGAAATATGCTGTTAGCTGACTGGCAACAGGAAACAACTTCTCTATAGGATGGATGAATATGGGCTGGCTGTTTTTATAGTGCTGTATGTGGTGTGGCGCTAATCTTAGCCACCAAGGTAGGAGTATTATGGCAACGAGTAGCACTAGGTCAAGGTTTACTATTACTCTTAGGTGTCACGATTGGTGACTAAACCTGGCAGGATTTCAGATGACTCATAGTGGTGATTCATAAAGCTGTCAAATTTCGCACTTTGACTCAGTAGTAGTCATGGGGTCTCACATGTGCACACTAGTGCAATCATTGTCATATTGTGCTTGGTTGATTGTGCTCATAACGCACATTGGTGAGTCATATGAAGTAATTATTTTCGCGCATGACTCACATTATGAGTCAGGGGCTTTGCATAGGTGACCACTTTAGGACACATGGCTTGTTTTATGAGTTTTGATTGGTTGAAAACGTTGCACAGTTAACTCATTTGAGTCAGGTGATTGATTTCATACTATGACTCAATATGAGTCATGACAGAGAGAAGGTGACTTATATGTATGAGTTACCACGGTTGGGGATAAGTGAAGAGTTCCTCTATAAGGACCTCTAGGCGGCCTGTTGTTTGCACTCTTCATGCAACCATCTAAGTTTTTTCCTATACCACTACTTTACCTCTTTTCCCTCCCGCTCCCCTATTGGCCTTGTGCAATAGGCACCATAGGGTTTTGGCTATCAATACAACGTTGGAAGAGGCCTAAGAACAATAGTGGATCTTCGCCTAGTACTACTCGTTGCAATAATAATCCTACCTTGGTGGCTAAGATTAGCGCCACGCCAGGTACCGTACTATAGGGACGGCCCGGTTATCTTCATCCAACCTACAGAGAAGTAGTTACCTGTGCAAGTCCACTGACAGCATAGGCTCGTAACATTTGGTGGATTACCTAAGCAATACCTAAGTTCAAAATGGAGGACTTTAAGGACAACGACATCGTTCTTACAGAGGGACAAATCGACCCATTAACACTTGGTCCATCACTCACAGAAGCACGCAACAGAAACGTATCACGATATCAGTCACAAAGGACTTCAACCCCCACCACACCTTAACCTGCCTCACCAACCGGATACAATGAACCCGAAACACCTAGAACGGCAAGAATGGCTACTCCAGGACAAGCAAACAAAGGTGTCACAGCAGGATTTCAACTCATATGGTACACAACTGCACCGTTGCAAGGAATCCTCAACCTGATCAACAATCAGCGAGATATAACCAATAACCAGGCCAAGGTTGAGAAACCCACGACCTTAAACGGAATATGAACCAAACAACCAACCTTCTTACTACAAGGCCAATTATACTTTGATGCAACATGTGAAACAGGAAATATAGAAGGCATTACCTACGTCAAAAGACTTTTAAAGGACCCAGAAGCAAACTGGATAACTCTATATGCTGAAGCGCATAAAACAGAGACCAGGATTATCTATGAGGAATTCACAGCAGCCCTCTAAGCGCAATTTGTGGATGTAGATGGAGAAAATGCAGCAGGGACAAAGCTTGACCGTCTAAGGCAAGGCAAGGAACCAGTTAGTGAATACAGGGAGAACTTCCGCCTAACCTCCACGGAGACTACTGCGGACAAGTGAACGTTGAGAAGAGAGTTCCTTAGAGGTATTAACAGAATGCTCTAAGACTTATGCACAGCAGATCACATGTTGGCTACAAATGCTGATGCCCTTACTGCTTAGGCAATTGAGAAAGAACAAGCGTATCAATATGATCAAATGTTTTAAGTGAATAACAGGACCTTTATCCGACAACCGAAAACGCCTAGAAATGATAATGGAAGCTGGAGATCAGACAAAAATACAGAAACTCGTGGAGACCCAATAGACCTGGATGCGACCAAAACAGGCCCCCAACTGAACCCCTAACGAGCAGAATTTACAACCAGAAGGGACAACAACTTATGCCTGGGATTCACCAGGCATGGGTACAGATTCAGTGGCAGCCGAAATACAAGAGATTAGACGGATCATACCAGACAGTTCAAGGGCAAAACCAATAATAACCGCTAGAAAAGACGAACGAGGCTGCACGAAAGAAGATCAGAGAAACACGTGACCAGTCAAGAAGAGAAGAAAGTCCCTAGTAAGATATGGGCTGTGGGACAAGACAACCAACACCATCGGATGCGGCAACATCTACATAGCACTTACAAATAGGGAAACATTTGAACAACAAAAATACCATGCCATAGTTAAAATGCAATTACATGGCAAGGACAAGACAATTATCATTAATCGCATGATTGACTCAGGCGCTAGAGAAAACTTTATCGATAAGGAATTTAGCCAACGACATGTCATATGAACGAAGAAAGCAAAAGAAATGTGGGAATCCTACCTTGGGGATGGAGAGCCAAGCGTTATGGGACGTATTACCCATATAGCTGGAGTACCTATGGACATAGGCACCCCTAGGGAAGTGGCAACCTTCCAAATCGAAGATTAGTCCAACAATGAGGCTGTTTTAGGACTGCCACGGCTAAGAAGATACAACCACAAAATCGAGAGGGAAAGCAATAAGATTACTTTCGATAGTGAGAGGTGTACAACGGTATTCCTAGAAAGCTCGCCAGCGGTGGACTATATCCCCAAAGCAGAAGCCCAGGAAGAGAATATATCCACACAATTATCCAAGATCTAGGCCAAGGATATCCAGAACATCAAAATACAAAGATTAAACGAACCAGGAACAATTCCTACCAAAGGAGGAAGCAAGGGCAGCAGGACACAACATGTATGCAAGCGAAAAAATGACCATCCTGGCAATAAACGAGAAACTTGTCACTACCGGTATTGCAATCAAACTAACGGAAGGCACCTTTGAGCGGATAGCTCCACGCAGCGGATTGGCAGTTAAATATATGATTACAGTCAATGCCGACGTGATAGACGCTGACTATACGGGTGAAATCAAAGTAGTACTGGTTAACCAGGGCAAGAACAATGAAACAGTAGAGCTAGGTAGGAGAACCACGCAGTTATTATGCCAAAAGATTGTAATAGGAGAACGAAGAAGAGATGGTCCGATTGGCTCCTACAATGAGAGGCGAAGATGGGTTGGAAAGTACCAACAAACGTTATCGCCAAAGAAGCGAGATCCACGAGATCTCTACCACCTCCTCCTGCAAGTTCTACCCAAGGGGCAAGGTTACAGGGATCCTCAAATGGGATTATAAGGTAAACAAACCTAGCAAGATCGTAGCAATCAATATCAGCACTGAATTGGCTGTCAAGGCATAGAGAGGACAAGAAAAGGCGAACATATCGAATATTCTTCCGAGGTAATATCACCAGTACCTGGACATGTTCAAGGAGGAAGAATAAACACGGCTACCACCACACAGAGCGAAGGTAGATTTAGATATCAATCTAAAGAAAGGATAAACGGTACTAGTAAAAAATATTTATTGATTGTGAGAAAGCAAGTAGGAAGAACTAAGAGAATACCTTCGTGTCAACAAAAACCGTGGGTGGATCCGAGATTGTTATGCGAACGGATAATCACCAATCCTGATTATTAAAAAGAAAGATGGCAAACTTCAACTATGTTTGGATTACTGAGAACCCAACGATGTGAACAAAAGGGACCGATACCCGTTACCACTGATAGGAGAGGCCTTGCATAGGCTAAGGACAGCTAAGATATTACCCAATACCGATATGCGAAATGCCTACCACAAAATCAGGATCAATATAGGAGTCAAAGAGAAAACAACCTTTGCGAAAATACAGTATATATGAATATACAGTCATGCCCTTTGGACTTGTGAACGCCGCAGCAGCCTTCCCGAGATGGATCAAGTGAATCTAGATCCACTTCCTAGATATTACTTTTATTGTCTATCTATACGATATTATGATATACTTGGAGAACCTTGAACAACACCGCGGTCATGTTGGAAATATCCTGGACGCCTGGCAGAAGAAAGGACTCACATTCAAACTATATAGGTGTGAGTTTCACAAAGAACGAACACAAGATCAGGGATTCATTATCGCTGGACACGGAGTCAGTGTCGATCCTATCAAGACTGAAGCAATATGGGAATGGAAACCACTAGAGACCAAGTAGGGCATACAATACTTTATGGGATTCTGCATCTTCTATTGTAATGCATTGAAGGGTTCAGCTGTATAGCCAAATCCTTATATGAGCCATAAAGAACTATGGTAAAAGGAACTGGACGGACCAACAACAACAGGCGTCCGATGTACTGAGCCGATGTCTAATCTTTGCACCTCTCGAGGTCCAATATGATCCGTAGAAAGAGATCATGATCGATAACTGTTGCCTCAAAGGATGTATACTCAGGCATATTATCAGCAAAGGGGAGGATGCAAAATGGTGACCAGTGGTGTACAGCACGAAAACGATGTAATCCGCAGAATGCAAGGATGATATACATGACAATGTGCTATTAGCAATCGTGCAAGCTCTAAAAGAATGGGGAAGATATCTAAAAGGGAGTCAACATCGAGAATCGATAGTTAACGACCACAAGAACCTGGTACTCTTTACCACTACAAAAGAACTCAAGGAGGGAGAAAATCTCTGGAGCCTAACAATCTTACAATTCAATCTAAAAATACAATACCGACCTGAGAAAGAAGGAGGATAGACAGATGCACAAACAAGAAGAGTGGAAGACATCCCTGGGAATTATGACAAAAGGATTGAAGAGAAAAACCCTTAATCCTGCTACCAACGAAACGCTACTTTGAACCAAAGGAAGTGCGGAAGTTTACAGAAGAGGACACAGGAATCAGAGAGGCTAGCAAAACTGACATACTGATAAGGGTAATACACGATGCCCTGGCAAGAGGAGATTAGGAGATGAAAGGAGTAGCACTTGGTGCATGCCAATAGACATTGGAATACATATGGTATCAAGGAAAAATTTGGGTCCCAGAAGAGGAGGGGATAAGTACAACGATAATACAACAAAACTATGATCCACCAACAACTGGCCATGGGAGAACAAGCAGAACTAGCGCCCTTCTAGTCAGACAGTATTACTGGCTAAAGATGCGGGATGATATCAAAAGATATGTCAAAAACTGCGATACCTGCCAAAGGACAAAAGCAATGCGTCATGCACCATATGGACTACTGCAGCCAAACGAAGCAACACACCAACCATGGGAACCTATAGCAATGGACTATATCACCGACCTACTGATATCAGCTGGCTATGACGCCAAACTAGTAGTAATCGACCAATTAACTATAATGAGTCTCCTCATACCTTGCAATCAGGACATGAATACTAAAGTCTTTTTGCATATATTCTAGTGGGAAATCTTTCGCATACATGGACTACCACTGGATATTATCAGAGATCGAGGAACCTTGTTCACATCGAAACTATGGAGAAAAATGACGAAATCATTAGCGATAGAAAGGAGGTTGAGTACCGCCTTCCTTCATCAGACTGATGGACAAACCGAGACAACAAATGGTATACTTAAACAATACCTACAAGCAAATTTCAAAAATTAACATGACGACTGAGCGGACCTACTACCATTGATAGAAATAGCCTAGAACAACACCAGACAAGAAACAATAAAGACCACTCCATTCTAGACGAATTATGGTTAGCTCCCGCAACCTGAGCCGATTGGCCACATGATACCTAAAGAGAGAACCGACAAGGAAGAAATAGGTCACCTTCATAGTATCCTAGCTCAGGAAATGGTCTGTGCACAGTTCAAAGATAAGGAGAATTGCAATCAGCACAGAAAACAGGATCCGAATCCCAAGTCAGGCGATATAGTCTGGTTACACGTCAAGGAACATCAGGACCACAAGGCCATGAAAGAATCTTGACTAAATGAAAATCGGACCATTCAAGAGCTTTACAAAGGTGAGCACAAGTGCCTATAAATTGGCCCTACCCCAATAGATAAAGGTCTACAACCCCTTCAACATCTCACTCCACGAACCCTATCACAATAATCAATTCCCCTCTCAAAGAGAATAACTACCACCTCCTATCGAAATCGAATGATAAACCGAATTCGATCTTAAAGAAATCATCAATTCACGTGTACCTTGAAGACACCTGCAATACAGAGCCAAGTGGACCGGCTTCTCCCCAGAACACGACAAAGCTTCCTACCCTACCGAGAATTTCAATAACGCCAGCATCGCAATTAAACTTTTCCATCATCTGTCTCCAAGAAAGCCCCGAATGGGTTACAGTCAAAATTCAAACCATGGAGCAACAACCAGAGGAACAGATGATCTAGGCACCTGCCGACGGTTGGGGCGATAGCCCAATAGCTATCATACCAACTAGACCCACATATGCAACAGAGGAGGAAAGACAAAAACAGGCTTAACATAAAGCTCTTTCCTGGACTGCCTGCTATGATGACGACTGCCACATTCATTTACATCATGAGAAAGGATCTAATTAGTTTCCTAAACCGCCAAAAATATGCAAACAACAACAACATCACAAGGAAATGTGCTGGATCCACTGCTTCAAAAACAACTGCCGTGTATATCGATACAACAAAATCGATACTGGCTATTACCCCACATGCACTGGGGAAGCATCAGATGTGAACTAAAATGATGTACACATACGGAACAGAAGGCCAACTATGAGGGCACATTTGAAGAGAGAGCAGGGCAAAAATATTAAAACTGATACTAGTCCAGATGTGGGATGCCTGGAACCACAGATAGAGGGGTTACAAAACCAACTTGGCACCGCTCTAGACACAATTCAGAACCAAAAAGAGGACATGCAGACCTACCAGAGGATAATTGCTGACCAGGATCGAACGATCCGAACGGTAAACATAACATTGGAAGAAGTCCTCCAAAGTAGGAAGAACTATTACCATTAGGTCTGGAAGTTGAAAACCGAATGGCGCAGGTTTGGGGAAAGCCTGAGGAGAATAGGGCGTTGAGCCGGATGGGACTCAGGCTGATCGGAGAGGAGAGCTCATATCAGGATTGGTGACTAGGCTAGGTAGGATTTGACATGACTCATAGTTATGAGTCGTAAAGCTGGCAGATTTCCCACTATGACCCTGAAGTAGTCATCAGGTCTGACATGCATAATAGTGCAATCATGGTTATATCGTGATTGGTTGATCGTGCGCATGACCCACATTGGTGAGTCATATGATTTAATTATTTTCGCACATGACTGACATTATGAGTCATGGGTTTCGCACATGTGACCAGTTTAGAACGAAGGACTTGTTTAAAGATTTTTGATTGGTTGGAAAGGTTGCGCAGTTGACTCATCAGAGTCAGCTGCTGGATTATATAGTATGACTCAGTATTCCTCATGACGAGAGTGTAACTCATGAGTATGAGTCACCACGGTTAAGTTTGACAGTAGAGTTGCTATATAAGGACCTCTAGGCAGCCTCTAGTTAGGACTCTTCACGCAACCATCTAAGTTCTTTCTTATACAATTACTTTACCTCTTTAACCTCTCACAGCTCTATTAGCGTTATGCGATAGGAACCATTTTGTTTTTGCTATTAATACAAGGTAGGCAGAGGCCTAAGAACAATAGTGGATCTTCGCCTAGTACTACTCGTAGCAATAGTACTCTTACCTTGGTGGCAGAGATTAGCGCCATGCCTGGTACATTACTATAAGGACGGCCCCGTTATCTTCATCCAATCTAAAGTGAAGTAAATACCTGTTGTAAGTCAGCTGATAGTATTGGATCATAATATTAGGCCTATACCTATTTTGAATTGAAATCTGAACCCTATGGCTTCCATCGTACAACGCCAATGAACGAGCAGAGAGGTAAAGCTGTAACGTAATTCTTTAGTAAAGAACTAAGAGGGTTATGTGAAGAGTCCTAACTACAGGCAGACTTTTTATTTTTATTTTTATTTATTTTTAATATTAAATATTCATTGTTAAGGTACAAGAACTTGCATGTAGCACTAGCTATGACTTAAATAAAACCTTACTCCCAAAAAGCAAATTGAAACGAACCCAGTGGCATCAAAGTTCCAACTGGACCGATAACTGTGTATACACCTTGTACGGTAAACTCATGTGATGCTAAGCCAAACCATAAAATATATAAAAACCTTGCCATCAGGTATGGAAAGACTGCAAGTTTTGAATATCTTAAGGATGACAAAAGTGGTCGGGTAGGGGATGGTAGGGAGTAGGGGCAACCAAAGCAAGCAAAGATGAGGGAGGGGACAGAAGCATGTAGGGGGAGAAGCTAATCTGCTTCTCCTATAGGTAGTGGATCAGGTTAAGGAGATTTGGTATAGAAGAACTGATGGGTGGTCTGAGACTATCACAATAACACCTAGGAGGTGGCGTCTGCGGGCATCAGCGGTGGCCATACAGGAAAGAGTAGTGAGCTGGAAGACTTCGTCATGGTTAGAGTTACGTAGAAACAGGGTGCACTCTCCTCCTGAGTCCTAGGAGGTATAAAGAGCCAGGTTGCTCTTGTGGGCATGCATTTGGTGAATGCGGCCAGACATGAACATGCCCAAGCCTATGAAAGAGTGTGGAGATACCGACGGTCTGTAAGGGTAATATGCAGCGAGAGGACAGGCCTCTTGGCAGTCGTTGATGAGGGTCTGGTGGGCCCGACACCTGAGGGTAGTGTAGGTGGAGCGTATTCCAGGTAGTTGGGGGAGAGGAGGACTGAGGGGTGCGAGATCAGGGCTTGGTAAGGGGCGAACAACGAGAATTCCCAGATGGGGAGGTTGAGGTGTGCAATCGCATCCACGGGTAGGTGGGTGAGGACAGAGAGGCAGGAAGTAGCAGTTTTCCATTGGAAAGGGTTGACTTGTGGCTGTAGGTGCAGTGTAAGCTAACGCCACAAGTTTGGTCTACAAGACTTTAGGAGGAAGGGAAAGTTCGAGTTGAGCCGCCCTGCGGCTGAGTTAATGGTGACTGGGGCGCATACTAGCATGAGTACAGCTAACCTACACCGGTGGGAGTACAGGAGGGCGATCGGAGTGAAGCAGCTCTCAAGGGAGAAGACAGAGAGTCTGGTAGAGGGCAAGTAATTGGTAACCCATCTCTGGATATGTGGCCAGGAGACATCCATGTGCCGTAGCATTCAGCTGGAGGGTAACAAGAGGTCAGCACCATAGGTGAAGATGGGGAGGAGGAGGGAGACATCAAGTGAGTAGCACAGGGGGGGGAGAGGCAAGCACCTGGTTGGGAATGCCAGGAAACAGTGGGGAAGGGTCCTTGAGCAAGGGCGAGTCGTTAGAGGAAGTGAGTAGATGCGGAAAGGGATATAATGTGCCAGTAGCCAAACCACTTGAGGGAGGTAGCTGGATGGAAGACCTGCCCATCGAAGTGTGTGGAGATGATACAAGGGATGCCACGCTGTTTCGTGGTGTCCAACTGAATTAGCTCCCTCTAGGAGACTGTGAAGGGAATATTGCACACAGCATCGCGACCTTTGATTCTGGAAAAGGCACCTTATCGCAGCTAAATATTGCGGAGATAGGAATATGATGACAAAGTCTAAACAAATCATCAACATAGGAAAAAATAAGGACAGTGGAAAGTGAGTAAGAAGGGAAGAAATTAAATAACAAAAAGGAAAGGAGATACAGTATACCCCAGAGTGGTGCCCACAGAAATCGAAGAAAAAAATACTGGTTAGCCCTGAAAGAGAAGATGCCAGGTACGGCCCTAAATGAAGGACCTGATCCAAGAGTTAAGGTAGTAGTAGACTACTTTTTTACTGTGCACAGAGGAGAGAGACTAAGGATCTAAGTTGTCAAAACTTGCTTTGATATTAAAAAAGAGGGTAGAGATGCGGAGTGCAGGGGTGGTGCTGGCTGGGAACTGTGTGTGGGGAGGTGGTGACGGCATCAAAGGAGGAAATGCCTACTAGGGAGCCACATTGGTTTTCAGAGAGGAGTCCACAGGCCCTTGCGACGAGGATAAGGCGGTAGGAGAGAATTCTCTCCAAAACCTGGGATATTGTCCAAAGAAGAACGCGGACACTAAAGGAGACTAGGGTGTCGTAGGATGGGTCAAATCTATGGTGCGGAATAAGCCAGAGGAGGGAAACTATTATGGAATGGGTGGTGCGGTGCACCACTTTCCATACCACATAGGGGACGGTATCAGGACGCGGCCCTGAGGGGGAGGTGGAGGTACTGAGGGCGGCAGAGATCTCATCTGAGGATATCTCAGGGGGAGTGCAGTAGGGCCCGAGAATGGAGGAGGCCCGGGCAGAGGGAGGAGGTGGGGACAATTAGTTGAGGAGAGTATTATTGATGAACTAGGGTTTGTCAGTCACTGAGAGGGTGTGGAAGAGATCCGTGGAGGAACCTAGGGGTAGCCGTTTACTGTCAGAGACGTAATAGGGAGTGGTATTCAATTTGAGGGGGGTCTAGTGGGCCTTTTTAGCCCTCTTTATGCCCTTGAAGTGGCCAAGGCAGGCAAGTCTGGTGCCAAAGATGTCAATGATGGAGCGGGTAGGGCAGGCCTTGCGAGCAGCCCAGTGATGTTCTTGCCTAAGAGTAGACATGCGGGGTGACCACCAGGGCTTTGTGGTAGGTGACTGGCATGAGAGTGGGGTATGTTTGCTCAGCAAGTAAAGAATACTACAGTAATTAGTGTCAAACCACGAGGAGAGAGAAGCAGGGGTGGGGAGGCTGGGGGCATCAGGTACTATCAGCTCCTCAAGCAGGGGCGAGAGGCGGGCCCTGTCAGTCATGGGTAAGGGGGGGTTGGGAGGTGGTTGTGTGTCTTAGGAGGCCTAAATGAGAGCAAAATGGGGACCTGGTAGGAGCCAGAGGAGGGGAGGGGAGTGCTTCAAGAGGAGAAAAAAAGAAATAATCGTGGAGAGGCAAAAGAGCGATCTAATACAGAGGGTCTGCCTCCAGCACATAAAGGGAACTGTGTCAAGACCACAGGGGTATTCAAGGGATAATACCCAAGTTCGGCCGGCCCTGAGAAGCAAGGAAAAGAAAGTGGAAACTCCATGGGAGGATGGGATTGGAGCGGATCACAGGAGGGGTCATGAATTTTGAAATTGAGTAAGGGAAGAATAGGAAACACATCTAGGGGAAACATCTTCAGTGGAGTAATAGTACTTGAGGAGGGTGCATTGCCGGGAAGTGACTATGACTTCAGTATCTTGAGGCGTAGAAAGGGTAACCCAAAAGGTCTATCTGTTTCAAAAAACCAAGGCCAATCATTTCCGTCCTCGAAAAACAAACGTGAAGTATCAAACTCATAGAGAGTAAGGCATAGGAAAGATACAGGCCACCTGAGGCTTTTTAGGGGAGGAACTCGGGGTAGAGAATGACTTGAAACAAGCATAGGTGGGAACATGACCTTGAAAACTGGGGGATCCTGGATACAAACCAGGGAAGAAGGAAAGGAAAGTTCAACTAAAGAATTAAAAAAAAAAGAAAACACATCCCTGGTACCCTGGAAGTTGGGTTGAGTAAGGAAGAGAAAGGACAATGCCCTAGGTGGCTCATGCACGGGAAAGGTGGTTGTGTAATCCATTACAGGGCCGACGCCATAGGATCGCGGTGGGTAGGAGAGGGCCTGGGCGCCACCTGGATGGGCGGGGCAATGTGCAGGGAGGTGGACATGGACATGACAGGGGTTAAGTAATCAGCCTTACCCAAGGGACCTGAAAGGGGCGTGGAGTGGCATCAGGCTATTGTAGTGCAAAGGGGGGGATCTGGTAAGATGTCCACCTCCACACCATCTTAGGTGGGCGGGGCGGGTGCCAGATCAGGGGGAGGATGAGGTGGCCCGAAGGGGCAGTGCCGATCGCGTATGGAGTGATGCACGTCGGACTTCGGGCAGCGCGAGTGGTTGGTCTAGCAGCAGCTGAGTAAGGCTTGGTTATTGCACTGCCTGGAGCAGGAGGGATTGGTGCATCCATAGGCAGATCTTCTGTGGTGGAGTAAGCAGAACGGGCAGACTGGGTGGAGTGTTTTGCACCAGGGGGCCACTTGACCAAATGCTAAGCAGTTGTGGGATTGTGTGTAGTTAGAGGAGGAAAAGGCTATTTCAGACTGCCTATTGGCTCTAAAAAGAGGAGCATGTAGTAGGAGGGAAGAGGCATGCTCATGTGCAAAAATCATTACATCATATGACTCACATATTTGAGTCATGCACACGATCAACCAATCACAATATAACAATTAGAGCACTAATTTGCATTATGTCAAACCCATGACTACTACAGTGTCATAATACGAAATCTGACAGCCTTAAGACTCATAACTATGAGTCATGTGAAATCCTGCATTGCTTAGTCACTAATCGTGATACTGACCTTCCTTAACTTTAATCTAGGTAGTACATGTTGCCGCAATTTATAATTTCGATATCCTACATAGACCTGACAATGAAAATTTCCTTGAAGATGCACTATCAGGGATCTATGAAGACAGCCCAGCTGAAGAAGCCCTTATACTCGAAGACCATACTGCGAATAAAGCCTATAAAGACGCCCTCCACTGCCCTTAACAGTGTATCAAGACACTCCTTCCTCATGGCCTACGCCTAAGACCTAACTTCTGCCCACACTCTTTAAGTACTGTTTCACATAAATAGCCTTGAACACAAGCTCCTGTGGAATTCACATCATATCACTAACTCTAACCCTTCTCGCTTCCATGAAGTGATTATCTACTCAGATTCAATTGGTCAAGTAATGAGCAAAGCAGCAGATGCCCTCAAGCATGCTACCAATGCCATTATAGGTTGTGAAATCGTCGACACCTTCTCCTATCTCAGCAACACACAAGAGCTATCCTAAGCAACCGTAATTATTTAGCGACGTAAAGCTCAACTCTCTGGCCTTGGGGCGAGATATAAAACCAACCAGCATATATGGACCATCTACTGTATCCAGATGCCATAACCAACTGCTTCAAACCAAACAAGAATTTTATCACCCAACTGGAAGTTCTTGCAATCACCACCTACGCAAATATTGTCTACTGCAGCACACCTACTGAAGCTTACCCTCAGCCCATACCTGCCCCTCCTCGACCAACAGTCAATAATCTCCACTGATTGCTAGATTTTAATACCTACATACCCAAACACTGGACTCCCTGTGTCTAGGACAAAAGTCAAACCCACAGAAATGGAATAAATTCTGCATAGTTTCGATCCGGATCTCAGGATATTCCAGGACACGTGGCTATTTACTCTTCATCCAACTTTGTTTCCCCTGAAGACCACAAACACTGAGTGGAGCACCATTGGGCTATTCCTTCTTACATCCACGATGATGATGGCTTCCCAGTCTTCCATTCAGTTAATAATTAGGGAAAAGAGAGTGCTACACCAACACCAGGGAATGACAGGACCCACCTACTCCAGAGACACTAGGCAATTATAAAGATTGTTTCCTTGATCAGCCCTCTTCACTGCTTAACTTTCGCTCTTTTTAGCTTAAGAAATACATGAAAGAATAGTGGTACCCACGCATTCGAAATGCTACCCTCAATGAGCCTCTCTTTGAGTCCTTTACCAAGACTCTAGACCACCCTGACTAGGCCTTGTATGATTAAGTTCTAGTCCGAGCGGGAATGGGGGACTTTAGAGAGTGTCCTTATATCACATATGAAGCTATATATGAAGGTGCTTACATCAGGAGCGAATTGTGGGCATTCCAAATGAACAAAAGGTAAATATGGGTAGGCACAAATATTTTGAATATACTTTAAGGCAATTCTACAGCCTCTCTATAACGAAACATTTCAAAGTATATGTCCGCTGATGACATCTATGGTAGCTCAATAAACAACCTACCACTCTCTCTCAAGGATCAGTCATCCCTCTCCCTGTCCCTAGACAGCCCTTCTCTTCTCTTGCAATTGAGTTTGCAGGACCCTTCTCTAGCTAACCTAAGCTAGAACAGATCATGGTTGTGCTGAATTGATTCATTGCCTTAACCAACCTTATACCAGTCTCCCACAACATGACTGATGTAGAAACCGCAGACACCCTCATTGTACGAGTTTTCTCTCCTCATTGTTTTCAAACCCCCCTAGTCTCTGACTGAAACCCCCCAGATTACCTGAAGCTTTTAAACACAGCTTATTACGAATCTCAATGTTGATCTAAACATGGCTACAGCTTACCATCACCAGGATAATGGAGAGACTGAGTGCAGAATCTGAACTCCTCGCCAATGCCTCAGAAACAATGTCAACCCTAAAGGAACCAAGTGGGTTCACCACCTATATCATGTCCTAACTCCTATCAATGCCACTAACAGCAATAGTGCAGAAATATGCCCTGCAGAAATCATCCTTAGCAGGCAACCAAACCTCCTCGCATAGCTAAGAGTTCTCCCTACTTCAGTCACTGCATCAGACGAGATTGCTTCACATATCATTAGCAATCAACAACTAGCTAGAGATGCTATCGAAACGGCCAGAGTATGCCAAACTACCTTTAGCGAAAATAAATGAAACGACGGAAGCCCAATCATCCTTAACTAAACTCTAGGTATCATCAAGTCAGCACCTTATGTCCACAAGGTTGGACGAAATCACAAGCTAGTATAACTGTGGTTAGGACCCTTCTGAGTGAGCAAAGGAGGCGACAGACACAACAACTACAAAGGGATACCTCCCCCTATCATAGCAGGAATCCACACATGGTTCTAGTGCACCCAAATTCGTATTGAGCTAAAGACCTAGCCCCTTCGCCTTCCCATGAATGACTGAAACATATCCAAACAACCAGTAACAATTAATTATAGTGGAGAAGGACAAGCGGATATTGAAAAGATACTCCAAGATCGAATATATCACCGAAAGAGACACTGGTTGATTATTTGGAAAGGCTATGAGGAAATCGACGTAATATGGGAACCGCACAATGACCTAGAAGTTTCCAGCCCCCTTATCAGATCCGAGTGGTTTGATACCAATAATGAATCTCTCGGTTTCAGACTCCCTTGGTCTAATGGCTATACTTTCCGTACCTGGAAACGCTACAAAATAGACTATGCCACCCTGTCATATGATCTAGACCCTGACGGAGTTTGGAAACCTCTACAAAGTTTAATCTACTCATAATCCGATACTAGGACAACACTCTCCATCTTGAACTAATCTGAGATTGATGGCCTACTGCTTCATGGTATTAACTTCGCTACTATGCTCCTAATAAAGGTGTAAATTCCTAACACCAGTGATGAATATATGTTTACTGATTAAGTTATACCTTTGGAAATTGACTGGAATGCTTCAAAGGCTAGTTGGTTAATAATCACTTATAGGATATTGCTTATTATTCTGCTTGTTTAATTTCTTTAAAGTAGAATCTAATGGAATCCTACTATGGGTCCTCTATTACTATTGCCTTGATGTTGGTTAATAATTATTTGTATATATATATGATAACTGCAACTATGTGGTTGTCCCTTCATACCTGGTTATGACTTCGTAACTGGCTATTCTTTCGTTCTTTCGCTTATCATTACCCCCTCATTCCTACTACCCATATGGGTATTGCTATCCTTCTTATACAACTACTGGATTTTCATAGTATTAGCAATCTCTAGTTCCTTCTTGTTTGGCTTCTATTACTTGTTTCGATATCTCCATCCTGTCGCCTTTAACCCTCTGTTTACAGAATATGGTTACCTTGTTATACTGTCTCTGTTAGGATATTTATTGGACTGGATATTGGCGCTTTTTTTAAGTTTACTTAACTACAATCTTTGGTATTTATAGCGCCTACAATCGTTAAGGATTCAGACTCACAAGCCTCCCAAGACTATCACTTTAATACTAGTTGTCAAGCTGTCCCTCTATTAGTCACATAGCTTTTACATTGTTTATTGAAGACCTATCCTTCGATGCTTCTCCCCCTACGGTATTAGTATCTGGAGAGTCCCATGAGGAATCTCAAGATAATTGGGAGTAGGTTACATTAAGAGTGCCTGCAGGTCTCAGTACTCGCAGGATAACCATGTTAGCAGTCGCCCACCCATTTAGGTAGGATGTAGAATACACCCGGTCAGTCCAACCCTAGTGGTGTATACTGTGTTACCAGACTCCCTTCGTACTCACAATTTTGCTAGCCTTATATGAACTCCCAACCTTTTCCATTATGAGTGATATTGAAAACACAGGTTTCTGTGGCTTGTGTTAAGCTGTTAATTAATTTCCAATCTGTTAGGCACAAACGACTCCCAAGAGCATTACATGACTTTGCAGAAGAGACTGAATGAATCTGATCCTCCACAGGCAATTAGCCCCCTGCGGCCCCAGCGTTCGCCCTGGGAGTCAACACTGGCACCTTGTGCAGTTGATCATTTATTAAGAATAACGCGAAATTGGAACAAAGCTTGTAACCACGTATAGGTTGTCGCCGTCCGACCCACCGGATGCTGTCCGTAGGCAATTTGAGAGGGGCTATCTGGCTACGTCAGGGAAGTGGAACCAAGCGATTCGGTCAAGAACCCGCGGAGTTACACAAAGATGAGGCCAAGCGAGCCCAGGTAGTCCAAGATCGGTATGAATGCGCGATTGAAGTAGGCTACTCCGATACACACCGAGAGTTCGCTGACGCACCCATGCTACCTATAAGGTCGTTGAACCTATCAGAACAAGTTAACACTTAGAGGCAGTGAAGACAAGGAGGTATTGGCAGGATCGTAAACACTAGTCATCCTGAAAGCCAGCTGCAGAGGCGGATAAGACGGCACGAAGCAGATTCGGCCAAAACCAAGCTGGCCCCTGGGAGTTATAAGAAGTTAATGGTACGTTCCTAACTGGGCGGCCATATCTTAACAGCCGAAAGAAGGTTGATAACTCAGACTAAGGGGGTCCACACCCGCAGAGAAGTCGCGAGCTCTGATCATACCATAGCTGTATGGGGGAAGAGAAAGTTTCAAGGTCAAAGCGGGTTCGCTCACGGATTAAGAGACGAAGGTAGGGTAGAAAAATAACTGTTTATATCTAACCCAGTTGTAGTCCATGAACACGCAAATGCGGGATATAAATATCGAAGTCCCTCAACAGCATTAGTCATCATAAAGCAAAGGAGCGGAGATCTTATCAATATAATAAGTTTTACTCTAAAATCTTTACCTATGAGCCTTCCTAGACAATCTCAGATTACGAAGAAAGATTTAAGCCTAGTTTGATTCGCTTGCCCTTAGTATCGGCTACCCTTAACACAATCACCTCTGCGTCAGTATTGTGGAATTTCATTTAGCATATAATGTTAAAGTAGGTTGACTTGGCATCGCACGGAATATTAAGAATTGTAAAATATGGTAATATACCAAAATCCACATATTTGAAATTGTACTACAAGCCTGTCCAACGCCTATTTATATTCCGGCAAGTACTTATCTATCATCGCTATAGTTTGCCCTTATTCAGCAGATTAAGAAGGAAGTACTATGTAGATTTGTGTGGAACGACAGGTACCAACTTGTATATCCAGTATATCAGCAATATGCCAGTTACCCATCCTAATCAGTTACCCTCTACAACTGTGGCGATGGGTTATTATGCCTATGCGGGTTACCCTATGTGACTATAGTCTTGTGTTACCATATCTATGTAGTTTGCTCTATGTAACCTTAGCACAGGGTTACCTTAGCTTGCTCAGATACCATAGTCAGCAATGGAGCAGCACTGCCCAGTCTAGCTTAATTACGCTCGCTACATGACTCCCCCTTTACATCTTCTTGTTGCAGTGCCTATGAGTGTACCTTAACTTCAGCAGTTGTTTGGTAGATTCCTTTACAGGTCATTGCAGTACCGATGCCGGGCCTGCAGTGCACGAGCCCTTACCTAGTGGTTCTGGGACGTTACCCTCCTTAATTCAACTCCATATTCATCAAGAACTAGGTTAACCAGATGGCCCATACATGGAATATGGTTTTCAATCAGGTAGAATTGAATTTAGAGTGTGACTAACACACTGGTTAAACCTTCTGTGAGGGTTTGTTGTTAATAGGACTATGAGTGGTGAAACACAAATTTCAGTCTTCCATCCTCTACTTGGTGCGGTTTGCGTTAAAGATCTATACCATATTAACACCTGGGTAAAACCTTTTATTTCCTCAAAGTCGATCAGCAATTCCTTCTTTGATCTGTTATATGTGACCCAATAGGCCACAATTGGCACAAACACAACTTTGTTCATAGAATTTCATAGATCTGTAGTGAGAGATATCCTACGGTCATCTTGCAAACAGGTTTCAATCTCATTCTCTATCATGTTATACAGCCTGTTTATGTACCATGTCATCGTTGTTGGGCTAGTAATTTCAACACCTAGATTAAAATATTTGAAGGCTTAGTAGATCGTACAGTTGAGAGAGTAATTAAATACAACCTTAGTTGCAAGGAAGGCCTTTAAGAACTGTCATCACAAATGTACCGTTTGAACTCTATTGAAGTGATTAGATCAATTATTTTAGCCCAATTTTCTTATTTTGATTTTTTTTCCAGTTTGGTAAGTACAACGCAAGCGAGTCAAATTCCCTCATCAATTCCTGTAAGTTTCTAAATTTTCTGGAATGTGGAGGAGTTGTGGTTAGGGTGCATCGAGCAGTTCCCAATCCCCCTTGCATCTGAGGGAAACCATCTGCAAATGATACACATCACCAGCTGTTTACCAATAGCACGACTGGACCAGTTGGTATATTACTCAAGGTATATGCTTACTTATATGCAAGAAAGATGAAAGTTTTTGTTTATCTTCTTCTAGGAGGGCATGATTGCGCTGGATGCCGCAAACATTTATATCTATTTCCCCACTCCATACCGTCCGGTTGATATTTTTCTGAATAGAGATAAAGTATTGAGAATATCTTTAATAAAATTTTCATAACTCTTTACTGCAGCTCATGCTGTTGGTGGATATTGTTTAGAGTGTAATCGTCATCTCTAGTACCTGTGAATCAGAATCTGGGTACAAAGCCATTTTCAAACTTTAAAAGGGTTCTAGAGTGCAACTAGCAGGAGATCTTAGGATGGTGTTTCAGAGGAATCTGTTCCGTAAAGTGTTGAATGGCGCCATAATTGAGGTTGATATCTATAATCTTAGCTGGTTGGGCATTCTTGTAACACTCGAAAGGAAGTACAGCTTCTTAGACTACTGTTGTAATGGCTCTTTAGGCTGTCATTGTGGGAGTGTAGGCTATCACATCAGTGAGAATTCCTGTTGTAAATAAACTTTTGGCTTAAAAATAATACAATATCCGCCAATAATTGAAGTTGACTTTTGACAATTGATGTAAGGCAAGTCTTGCGATTCCATATTCTTCCACATAAAGGATGCTTAGATTTGACAAAGAACTATTAGTATGAGAGGCTGTTGGAGCCACTAAACCAAGAACCTCACCAGGTTCATATTCTGTGATCTAATTAGTTTTGCTACCTCTGCATGTTGCAGTGTTATAATTAATGTGAATTGAAATCATGGATTACCTGTATACGTCTGCTGCATATGACTTTTACTCTATGATCGCACATGTTTTCATTTTAAAATATTCTGGTAAAACCTCAGCATCAACCACTATCCACACGAATTCAGTGTTAGCCATTAGTGCATAATCTATCAAGTACCTTTATATTTACCTAGTCTAAATCAAGAGCAGTAGGCAAAACAAACCGGTGTATGGCATATATGTTAATCTCACAGCACTAGAACAGTTATTCAAATTTAGCAATCCTAATGAAGCTCTCCCATACTACACTTTTACCCAAACCCAGCAACCTCATTTTACAATCAAACCTGCCAGGATTCTCTTGAGCTTTGGCAACGATTTGAGGGTATTACAAGGGCAAGGACATGGTCCTGCAATATAATGTAGGACTTCCTTCTCCTGTGATCAATCATGATTCATATAGTAGTTCTTGTATATTAGTCCTATGCTATTTCCCAAGATTGTCTATTTAATAACTATCATTCTCAATGAACTCACAAGACTGCCATAGCAGACCTCATACTATCCACTAAGATCTCTGTATCTCCAAAGATAAGGACTGCACGGTTAATTTACGCAGCAAGAATTCCGCAGTTTCAGATCTGCATATTCGGTCTCCATGAATAAAAGAAGCTTCCCTGTTTCTCCTTGAACTGGTAGAAGGTATACTTCTTTTTCTGTAAACTATAAATGTTTTGCTTTAGCACTAAGACTCATAGCTAGATGACCAATGCTATAAAAGCTACTTATCAATAAAGAAAAACTCTGTGCTACACCCTAGGGAAAGGGAATTAGAAGAATTGCGATTTAAGTTGTTCAGATTAGTCGAGGCAAGCACAGGCAAGGCAGTCAAATTGGTTAAAGATGGGGAAATCACAGGAATGACGGAGTTTACAATACCGGAATCCTGGGACATCATAGAAGCAGTGGATATAAGGTATAAGTTACAAGGTCGAGTTACAAGATGTCAAACCTTTCGGCAGGGCTATTTGCACCTGTGAGTATTCATAGCACACCGGACTGGGCCATTGATTACAGAATCAAGGTTTAAATAATTGCTTCTTCGTTCTTGCCTTTTTAAATTTACATAAATGATTGGTTCTTTGATTGTGCTTTCTCAAACCTGATATATATTAGCCCAATATATATTTCTCTCAGTAATACGAGTATCCAACCTGTGGCATTACTCACTATTACATTATGACAACACTGAAGAGTTTATCTGGATCTTTCTAGTGTCCTTCCACCTGGGACTACCAACTGTAGTAAATTATTTATTTGGTTTGAAACTTCTTTTCTGACCACAATAGAACTTTTACTTTACATCCCTATGTATCCACTCTTGCCCATTCAGAGCTTGGATAGTATTTAGAACTCCAATAGTACTGGAACCAGTCAACTAGGGTGGATCAAGCCAGATGACATTCCATAAGAAAGGATTTGTACCATAATTGGGGTTCGAACTGAGCATAGCTTTATGGTCTTAAAGGACTCTCTCCTAAACCTTGTGGACAACCATAGTGAGGTTGAACCAACTCCAGTTACATATTATATTATAAACTTAGTTGCAAGGGGTTATAGAGTGATATGATTCATTTGTAAGTTATCTATCCAATGATTCTAAAACTTGGTAATTTGTTTATGCTACCAGGTGGTAGAGCAGATGGATTAGTTGAAGTCGGGAATGTATACTCCACTATTGGGTAGACCATATATGTTGGTAACCACCATTTATGATAAAAGGTCAGAAATTGTGAAGCTACAGGGAAAGGAGACTTTGTTGGAATTCTAGGATTGTGATGATGAAGTGTACAAGGGTATTCTTGTTGATCTAAATACTGGAATTCACATTTGTGCTACAGTCAATTTAAGAGTAATAATACTGGGTGGAAGTTCCAGTAGTAGAGTCATTATAGGTGGTGTTAATTCTGCCTTTGTAGATTCTGATTTTAATTTTAACATAGAATTCTGTATGGCGGACCTCATAGACCAATATTTCAAAAGACATGAACACGCTGGTTTTCTTCCTTATTTGGATTCTGTAATGAAACTATTTTCAGAGAAATGTCACATTTGAATGGTGCCTTAGTGTGCTTATAAATTTAGTATGAATGTAGTTGTGTGGTTTCTAGCATAGGGAATTATGCATACATCTTGTGGGCATACTTAGGCCAGATATCCAAGTTTGAGTATATGTCTTTTGGCATGTGGCTAGAGGCATATATCCTTATCACTATGTTTGAGCATATGAATAAGTTTGGATAGATATCTTATGCAATCAGGGTTTAGGCATATATATTTGTTGATATGATTTTGAGTAAGTGAATAAGGGTAGATTGTTTTGGGGATATGGAGTTTGGTGATCTAGTTGGCCATGTCTTACAAAATAATATCAAATCTGTGTATATGTACCAAAGAAGGTTCAAATTCACTGAATTATGTGGAAAAAGGCAGGTTCACATGATGCACCTATTGTTGTCCACAAAAGGGAAATTTAAACAAGCTGGAACTAAAGAAGGGGTTAAAGTACAGAATATAGTTGGGGGCCACTCTTAAGTTATGATGTCATTCAAGGAATCAGTGAGTACAATTGTGAAAAACCAGAAGAGAAAGAGACTGATAATAGTAGGAAGGAAATACAAAAGAGGAAATCGGATATGTGCTTAATACAAGATGAGTATAGACAAGTAGTTAAATATTTATAATAAAAGCCTGTTCATAGTAATACAAGGTAAAAAGAAAAGGGAAGTGGAGGAAGGATGGGTGCCAGAAAAGGAGCAAGACAGGGTGAACAGACAAAGGAGAATAGTGACAAGAGTAAGAAATAGGAAATGCAAAGATTTTATTCCAAGGACTCCTGTTTCAAGTGGGTTGAAATTCACATATAGTCCATGTTAAGGTGTATAAGTGACTCAATCTCAAACTGGATCTCATCTATTACCTACAGCTTTATTGTAGCGTAAAAAGCGTCTTGTATAGCTGCTCCCTCCATGTCCACAATAATACTAGTGTTGCCTGGAAGAAAACGCTATCACATGATCACCCGATTTTGGATTCTGTCATGATAGTTTCCTGACAAGAAAAGTAGGCATGATGGATTATAGCTCTCCCAACCAGACACACTCAAAGTACTTGGTAGATGGCGTGTACCGATTCTAGTCTTAATCAATTATCAATATTATAACCTTGTCTACAGACTTAATAAATGTCCAGCAAAAACTTGTTCCTCTCCTCCAGCCTGGAAACCATCTTCCTCCCGCTACTAGTTCTCCTCTGAATACCGAACCTCTTCTCCATACAGCTCATCATACCAACATAGCTTTTGACATCCTTTCTAGTAGACTTGTCAACATCAAGGACATCAACTTTTTAATCTTTTTCATTCTTTCCTCCCTCCTTGTAAACCTCAACCTTGGGTAATTGCCACTCCATAGACCTTACCCAATAAATCAAATGTTTATGCCTTTCATCATAATCTTCATGCTCAACTGCCATATTCAAATATTTCTCCACAACATCCTACCTAAGCAAATGGTTTTTACTACGGTCTATGGCTATGGTTCATATTGATATCTTGCGGAGAGTAAAACAACCTTGATATTAGTATATATGTTACTAAAACAGCTTGGTGATTATTTAGACATGGTTTAGGGAATCATCTGAACATAACACGCAGGATGGAACTTACATCCGTGCTGTTTCTACTAAATCCCATACTGATTTTCATATATTTTGAAGCCAGTTTTTTCAGTCTGCTAAGTATTTTCAACGTGGATAATATCTATATGGGGACAGACTGGTTAATGTGCTACGGTAAAGGAATAAGAATACTGTTGCCCTGAGTTCTTCTGCCACTCTTGTTTGTAAGTGGCTCCTCCACTAACGCAAATCTAACATGGGTGAGAGAGTTATTGAGGAACAAGAGGGGACAAAGAAGGGAGAGGGTAGGCAGTAGGTGGCATTTACGACCAGGTGAAGGATCTGGGAAAAGCAGGAGATCTATATGAAATGTTCCAAAAGGCTATGGTACCTATATAATTAAACATATTATCAGTAGTACCAGCCCTATATTGAGTAGACTGTGGACAAGGCCATGGGGGACCACGGGGTGGAGGAACTTCGCTGGTGATTGATCGATTGGCAAGTTACCCACTATGTTTATAGCAATGCTATGGATTGTATTGTGGCCAATCTGCTAAGATGCCAAAGTGGTTTGGTTTCAAGATTACGATTTCCTAAGCCTTGGTCTCCTTGTCTACCTTTGCATTGACTTAGTCGTCAAGAGACAGGGAGGGTGGAAACTCTGTGCAAAGGTTGTAACAGGGGCACCCTATAGGAAGATGGAACCTAAGGTTGCGACCGCACCAAAAGACTCAACACAGAGTTCACAGAAGGTATAGATTAAATAATTGAATCAAATGATAAAACTTAATATCGTTAAGCCAGAGCTTCACTCAATTCAAGTCTTCTCGAGAGGATAGTTCGTTATCATAGCAGAGTGCCGTTCGCGTTTACTCAAGTAGAGTTATCAAGCCAACGACACTCATCCTTACTCTAACCGTTAAGAGAGCTCCCTTCTCCACTGAGGGATCATCTCACACATGGCCCTTCCGGAATTAGCCTCAGGGCCTATGGATCGCACGGATAAGTTGAGTCCGTTCAATCATAAAGGTTTTCTGCAATGCATTCTGATTATACCTGCAGGAGAGAAATACCTTTTTGATCGCCGTCTTGTCAATGGCCAACTGACAATCCGACTTTGAACCCAAACCTAGGTATGAGACTCAGTAGCCCTATGGCTTTTCCGTCTATGCAAGCACTGCAGTCAACGGTGTCTACCTGGCCTATCGGCAGCTTTTCTTGTGACTGCGTAGCTCCCCCGGTAAGTGTCTTCTACTGAGTTGGCTAAATAGGCGCTACCTATAGCCAACCATTCAGGGATCACATTAGCCGTGATAAGACTGAATGCCTCTTAGAGTCCTGAAATGTCCCTCAGTAATGTTATAGCACCCTGGCTATCGCTGTGTAAGTAGTAGAGTTTTATCAGAACAAACTTCCGTTTATCCCCGACTCTCAGATAGCTATTCCGTGGGACCCCCATACCTCCCATAGGGATTATTGGCAACTAGAGTACCCTCGGAAGGCCATCTGATGTCAATACTAACAACTTGCCCGGGTCGGCCGCCGCACATCCCTTTATATATCCTGCGGACAGCATATTGTCGGAAGGACGGCGGTGACATACACGGTTTTACGCTACCACCTTCGATTCATCAGTTTTGTTAGGCTTTTACCAACTGTTACCCTTTCCCACCCGTCACAAATGGTGAACATGGGAGCCGCATGGGGGTGTTGGACGCGCCAAAATCACTCCAACCACCATGGGGTACTAGTAGTAGGATTTCACGTTTCGCGTAATGTTAGAGGAGGGTAACTTGAGGCACACGATTTCATCCGCGATCATCTAGGTACAGTAACTGGGCCCTATCATGGTGCAAATCGCTGCGGAAGTCTGTGTAACACCCATTGCATCACCAGAAGGTTTTGCGTAATTGACCTAGTTGTTACACGCGATTCCACAAGTTAGAAACACCTGGTTACACGAATGTAGCCCGCCCGGCGGCGTCTACACTGCTTACCTTGTTTTCCTATGGCTCCCTGTTACCCTGCCCAAATGGTTACCCTACATAACTGAGGAGATGGGTTACCCTATCTAAAGGGTTACCCTGCCTAACCATGCTTCCGTTTTACCCTACTCAAGAGGGTTACCCTGCCTGACTGTCACTCCGGGTTACCCTGTCTAGCAGGGGTACACTACTTAAGTCTGCACCAAGGTTACCCGGCCTTCCTGGGTTACCCCATCTAACTAGGTAGCTAAGTACCCTTTCTTCATGAAAGGTACTTATGGTTGCTATGTCACTTTGCAGGTGTCTGGTACCGTTCCTGTCCACGTCCTGGTAGGACCACTGGCTGGGTTGAGGTTCGGTAGGCTATACCAACTGATCTAGGGGTCGTTACACTACTCCCCTCTTCCATAGGTTTGTTCTCAGACTAAGTTTTCTTGTGTGGGCTGATTTTTTCCCACTTATTCACCTTTCAGGTACTTTTCATACACGGTGATCCCTTGGCTTAGCAGGATACCAGTCATGAAAACGCAGCAATGCCTCGCCTGTGGTTTCTTCCAACATCACGAACGGCTTCCAACAATTTTCTTCCCTGCCATTCCCTTCCCACGACACCAAGTATTGTACAAACCGGTGTGGGTATTTTGCTTTCATACTTCCATACCACCGGCTATCTACTATGGCTCTTACTATATAGCTGGGCCCCGAATCTACGATGTCAGGTTCAGGTATAGCTTTAGCAGGTCTGCCTACCAGACCCTCACGGTAATGTTCGACAAGTCCCACATTGAAGACTGGATGGATTGTCCACCTTGCATGCAGCTGTAGCTTATAAGCCCGTGTCCCTATTCTCCTCTTAACCACGAAAGGTCCAAATATCTTGTAGTCTAGTTTCTCCATAGGTCGCTTAGTGCAAATGTTACGGCTGTCCAACATAACACGGTCTGCCTTCTTAGCTCTGTCTTGGACGACATCCTTCAGGGTGACATACTCCGTTGATGGGAGACGCTTCTGGTCATGCCATTTCCGCTGTCGTTCCTGGGCCCTCTATAGTGTCTATCGAATGTCTTGCCATGTACCTTCCCAATCCTTGACGACAAGTTCACTGTTTGGGTGTATACTTTGATGTTCAGACACGGTCCCGGACCAATTGGTCCGTGGCAAAACCTGTAGTTCGCCTAAAAGGGTGACACCTTCGACGACTCGGATTCTGACGTATTGTATTCATGCTCCGCTAAGGGTACTAGTGCAGCCCAATCGTCTTGCTGGTAGTAACAGTAACTTCTTAGATACTGTTCCAAAGTCTGATTAACTCTCTCAGTTTGCCCATCTGTTTCCAGATGGAAGGCCGTGGATACATTGAGTTTGACTTGTAGTAGATCCATGAGACTCATCCAAAACTTGGATGTGAAACGGGTATCGCGATCAGAAATGATCGATTCTGGGAGCCCATGCAATTGCCAAATCTCCTTCAGAAATATGAGAGCAGGTTCCTTTATGGGCACCTCAGTTGCTAAAGGGATAAAGAGAGCCATCTTGGAGAATCTATCCTCTATGACCCAAATCTTTGTATATCCCTCTGAGTTTGGTAATGTTACAATGAAGTCCATGGAAATAGCACTCCATGGTCTCATTGGAACTGCAATAGGCTCAAGCAAGCCAAACTTCTTATAACGGATTGTTTTGCATCTTTGGTATACATCACAAGTCCGAACATGTTCAGTGATGTTTTCCTCCATTCTCGGCCACTAGAAGTTTGCCTTAACTCATGCTATTGTCTTGTATATTCCAAAATGTCCAGCGATGCGTGAATGATGTTCTGCTTACATGATTGTTCGCTTAAGCCCCACGTCTTTCGGAACATACCACCACTTCTTATAGGTGAGCAAGTCCTTTTCCACATCGAAATGGTTATCCACAGTGTTACTCTTGTTAACCACTGCCTTCAAACCTACTAGGTACGCCTGATCTAGTTTCGCAGCAGCACGCAAGGCTGTCAGAAATCCAGACTGCAGGTGAAACCCTTGACAAGTAAGTAGCATCTGTGGGCGCAGGAGGTCTCGTTCCTGCTGTATGTGCCACTGCCCAGGCCGAAAAAATGTTTGTGGTAGAGGATCACTCCCCCCTTCTGGGCGGTAGTCCCTACTCCGTGATAATGTATCTGCCTTCTCCTTAAGCGGGCCTTCTCGGTATACCACCTTGAAGTTAAACGGCTGAAGGAATTCAGCCTAGCGGTGTTGCCTCCGGTTTAGGACCTTGGTACTATTAAAGTATTCCATATTCTTGTCGTCTGTATATACCACAATCTGGTCCTGCACCGAGCGCAAAAGATGATCCCATTACTTGAATGCTGCGACGATCGCCGTTATCTCTTAATTGTGAACATAGTAGTTCACCTCCGCAGGCAGGAACTTCCTACTGTGATAGGCCACTGGGTGCCATTTCTGGTCATCACATAATTGGGATAGCACAGCACCCAATGCGAAATCACTGGCGTCTGTCTACAACTTAGTTGGACGAGAGCCATCAAAGTGTGTCAGAATGGGACCAGTGGTGAACAATTCTTTTAGATGTTCAAATGACCGCTAACAAGCGGGCGACCAGACCCACTTTACATCCTTCTTGGTCAGATCCGTCAGAGGTTTTACCACTTTACTAAACGCGTTGATGATATCGACGATAGAAGTTCGCAAAGCTCATGAATGATTGAACCTCAGTTGCGTTCTCAGGAGTCTTCCAAACCTTGATCTCCTCTTCCTTACGAGTCGTCATAGATATCCAATGCTCAGATATCTTTTACCCTAGGAATTCAACTTCCCTTTGGTGGAAGGTGGACTTGTCTATGCTAATGCAAAGACCTGCCTTCCGCATTCTTTCCATTACCTGACGAACTAACGAAACATGTTGTTCGATCGTTTCTGAGTATATCAAGATGTCATCCATATAGGCGATGACTCCTGGATCAAGCATATCCCTGAATACGCTCTTGATCATACTATGGAAGGTAGAGGGTTCGTTGCATAGCCTATACGGCATAACCGTATAGTCGTACAGGCCATAAAATCACATAAAGGTGGTTTTCGATTCTTCACCCGGTGCCATCCGGATTAGATAATAGCCATTTTTCAGGTCCAGCTTAGTGAACACTGTGGCTTTCCCGTGCCTATCTCATAGCTGGTTCATCAAAGGCAAAGGATACTTGTTCTTAATAGTTATCTTATTAGGTCCTCGATAGTCGATAAATTACGGCAGAGTTCCATCTGGCTTCGGCAGAAAAAGGATAGGGGCTCCGGCTGAGGATGAAGAACGCCGGATCTTCCCTTATTCCTCCATTTCCCTGATGTAGTCATATAGTACATCTAAATCTTGGTTAGAGAGGGGTATAAGGGCCCTGATGGCGGTTTGTCCCCCGGCTCGAGTTCATCTGTGATCAAACTCAGTATGCCGGGGAAGGGAAGTTATATTTTCTTGACTGAAAATATCTGCATAATCCTTATATTCTGGTAGTAGGCTGACGCTAATGTCCTTGCCATCTTCTCCAGTATATATTGCCATACCCAAAAGGTACACCTGACTACTATCCTCGGCTAGGAGTTCTTCACTAGTGATGAACTCCATTCGTCGCTTAGCGACAAGACAGTTTGTCTTACAGTATTCTGAAAGCCACTTCAGAATACCAGTTTCTCAGTCAATATCGGTATTGTGGTCCTTCAACCACGACATTGGAAGATAGCCGTCTACCTTGGTGTCCGGCAGATCCGCAAGTTCAAACCTTATATCATTCACATAGTCGCCTATCCCCTTTCTCACCATTGTGGTGTAATGTGCCCCGGACCCTTGAATCTGGTTGCCACTTGTATCAGAGGTTGGGGTCGGATATTTCCGACAGATACATGCTCATAGGGCTTTCTTAACCCAGGTGCTACTTAGCACGGTACCCATAGCGCCACTGTCCAACTGAAGTAAGGCTTCGTTACTATTTCTATGCTTCTTGAAATTCCAATCCAAGCGGACTTTCACGTTTATTGACCTAGTGTGGGGCGGCGGGCCAACCAGCCTCGGCCGCTTAGCGGGTCTTTCTTCGCTAACAGGTTTTGTTCGCTTAAGCGTCATAATGTATCTCTCATTATATAAAAAGGTTTTGGGTGTTTACTATCGCGCTTGCGAGATTTTGGGTATTTAACCCTCCTCAGGTAAACTTGTAAATAAGTTCAATTGCTTAATCAAGTCCTGCCTGATTGATATACATAAGTGAAACAAAACCAATGAAACCAGACCATCTCTATCGGTCTTCCCCAAGGAAAGTAAACAATAAAGGAAATAAGAAATAAACCCACGCAAAACCTTAATAAAAGAAAACCCGTAATCCCACCCTGTCCTGACAGTGCCGGATCAGCCTTGTTCTTTTGTAAGGGTAAGGGGACTCACCTAGTCCAATTTCCCTTTCCTTCTACCCTTATCCTCCGCGTCTTAATGCCAAGAGTCGTAGTCAGCTCTCTGGTTTCTCAGACACTGCTTAAAGGGCTTACCTAATTACGTCCATCGGTATCAACCTGCAAAATCGGAGGGGAGCTGCGGACCTCGGTAACCCTTTGGACAACAGGGGGTGGAGCCTCAATGCGACGGTGTTTAGATACCGTATGTGCTAAAGGCTCAGCCTCTAAAGCAGACCGCTTACGTGAGGGTTTGCTTGATTGCACTACGGGTTCGGGAGCAGTACACTGAATCCAAAAGTAACTCTCGGTTCCACACCGCGTACATTGCTTTAACCGACGGCGTTTGTCAATAAGAGTAGTCGGAATATTCCGATGTTTGATTTCATAGTCTGATTTCCTAACCCGGGAGGGGTTGGCCATGTTTGCTTGAGGCTCGGGATTTCGATTCCCAGGGCATCGCTCCTTCTTTCATTGTCGCTTAGCGACCGAGAACCTGTCATCACCTCGTTCGTGGGTGGTAGGCTTGTCCTTAACAACCGTTCTGTGGAAGGATGCAATATCTTCCACCTAATGGCCGGTGTTGCGAAGGAGGTTTAGGTAATCGATGTATGCTTGCGGGTGTGGAGTTTTTAGTCCCCTAGCATTTCGCAATTCAGCGGTCATGCCAATGCGGGCCTTCTGCTTCACTACTACCTCGTCTTAATGAAACTCACGGGCTAAGCGAATGAGTTCGTTGACAATTTGGTCCACCTTTCCTGGCTTCATAGCCAAACCATTCCACTCACGAAATGCACGATCCGGATCTGAGTGACCGCCGAATCTGGACTCTAGGCATTTTCGGAAGCCTCCCCTAGGGCGCAACTTATTGCCTGGGTTAAAGGTCACTCCTGCCCGTTCAATAGCATCCTGGCTGATGTGCACATGGATGCTGTTGTACCATTTCTTTGTGGCCCCTTCAAGAAGCGCGATGATCAGGCTGACTTTATCCAAATCAGACACCTTACAGTGTTGATAGTAGTCGAACCTAATCTCCATATCCTGGATGAAACGCTGTGTGTCAAGTGGGTCTCCATTTAACCCCTTGATCTACAACTTCCCGGGCTTCTTCTGCCGAGTGTGGGATTTCTTGTTGGATCTTTGAAGAAAGTCCGTCAAGGCTTGACACCGCTCATCATACCGTCCCTTCTTAGCCACATTCCAGCGCAACTTGCGGCGGCTTATAAATCTGCAGAGATCAGGGAGGGAGGTGGAGGATTAGTTGCTACTACCCGAGGAGTCGGAATCACCCGGTTCTCCTGCTTCGCCCACGTTTCCACCACCTGGTTGTCTACTACCACCATCTCCACCAGTGTTTCCACCCCGGAGTCCCAACGATTCCTCAGACCCGCTAAAGCGGTCCTCCGAGCTTTCATGACTGGCCTCTGGGAGAGAAGCTTCCTGAGGGGAAATCAGTCTTGTCGCATGTGCGGGTGATGGAGGACCTTTAGCAGCAAGGACCTTATCCATTCCCCTCTGAACTAACTGTTGGAAGCGGGGACAAGCTCCAACATCCGTATGGTCATCCGAACCACAAAAACGACGATGGGTCTTTTACAACTTCGCACCCTTGGGATTTTGCATTATCGGTTCTCCGGTCCCTTTGGTACATGGCGGGCTATGGTCAAATGCGATATTCGCATCAGGTCTTCCCTCGATCCTACAAGCAGGAGAACAATAAGCTGTAGTCGACTGCGCTTCTACCCCTGGAAACCCAGTCCTCCTGGCGCTACCCGTAGATTTGGCTGGAGCCGGCGGTGTTGCCGGGAGGACTGGCGATGCAGGATTTTGTGGTGTGGCTGGCAAGGGAGTTGCCTCTGCCACAACATTATGGTCGCTCACCTTCTAAAACTATAGTTGGCGTTGATGGATCAGCCGGAAGGGCTGCAACAGTGGTCGTAGTTTTAGGTTTTGCAGGTCTCTTATCCTTTGTTACCCCTGCGAGGCTTGCAGACCTCCGCACCGTGCCTGAGCCAGAAGGGCTCGGAGATCGGCTGGCTATGCGGGCTTCAACAGCAATGGCAAAAGGTGATACCCGCGATGTGCCTGGAGTGAGGCCAAGTCCCAAAGCTTCCCTGGCATGTGGCGTTAAATACTCATGGCATGTGACCTTTGCCATGGCTTCCGCAAAGTGCGGGGCAAAACTGATCGGTCCTGTGCGGACAAGGGGAAGCGGAGGAGCTTGCTCCATAATCACATCATTTTCGGAATCAATGCTGATTCCTTGACTCACTGCCCACTCGAGGGCCTTTAGGGGACCCTTCAGCGCTTGCGCTGTCATGACCTGCTGGCGATAGGCATCTTGGACCTTCTTTACCCAGTCGGTGGCCATGTTGACCATTTGATCTTGAAAATAGGTCTGCTTTGCCTCCACAAAGCATTAGAGTTGGGACTGTGCTTCCGCGAACCTACGGCCTACTTCAAGTAGGATGTAATCCTCCAAGAGTTGGTGGGTAAAACGTTCAAAAGTAACCCCTTCAGGGACCGCCTCAGGTACCATCACGGAGGGATTATGGTTGATGGATTCCATGAGTGCCTTAGGATGGGGGACCACCATGGTCTGACATTCCTCAGGCACCTCAATGGGTGCCACTTCAATCAACTTCGTAACTGCCTCCCAACCCAGGCCCCTTAGGTCTGCGATAACATCGTAGTCCAAGAGGGGACCCAGTGTGGGAGGAACGGTAGTCCATTGTGAACGCGTAAGAGACATTACAGACATACTACCTTTCGCCCTGGGCTACTTGTTCCTGACAAGGTTACCAGTACTCGTAAATGTCAAAAAGGGGTCTCGAGGAGCAACAATTCTCTGGAGAGAGTTAAGCGAAGAGCTTAACGATATATAGTAAAGGGGGGACCCTATAGGAAGATGGATCCTAAGGTTGCGACCGCACCAAAAGACTAAATGCAAAGTTCACTGAAGGTAAAGATAAAATAATTGAATCAAATGATAAAACTTAATATCGTTAAGCCAGACCTTCACTCAATTCAAGTCTTCAAGGGAGGATAGTTCGTTATCCAAGCAGAGTGCCGTTCGCGTTTACTGAATTAGAGTTATAAAACCAACGACACCCATCCCTACTCCAACCGTCAAGAGATCTCCCTTCTCAACTCAGCGATCATCTGACACATGGCCCTTCCGGAATTAACGCCAGGTCCTGTTGATCGCTCGGATAAGTTGAGTCCGTTCAATCACAAAGGTTTTCTGCAATGCATTCTGATTATATTTGCAGGAGAGAAACACCTTTCCGATCGCCGTCTTGTCAATGGCCAACTGACAATCCACTTTGAACCCAAACCTAGGTATGGGACTCAGTAGCCCTATGGCTTTTCCGTCTATGCAAGCACCGCAGTCAACTGTGTCTACTTGGCCTATCGGCATTCTTTTCTTGTGACTGCATAGCTCCCCCGGTAAGTGTCTTCTACTGAGTTGGCTAAATAGGCGCTACCTATAGCCAACCGTTCAGGGATGACCTTAGCCGTGATAAGACTGAATGCCTCTTAGAGTCCTGAAACGTCCCTCAGTAATGGTTTAGCGCCTGGGCTATCGTTGAGTAAGTAGTAGAGTTTTGTCCAGACAAACTTCCGTTTATCCCCGACTGTCAGATAGCTATTCCGTGGGACCCCTATACCTCCCATAGAGATAATAGGCCCCTAGAGTACCCTCTGAAGGCCATCTGTTGTCAATACTAACAACTTGCCTGGGTCGGCCGTCGCCTACCACTATATATATCCTGCGGACAGCATCTGGTTGGAGGGACAGCGGTGCCGTATACATGGCTACGCGACCACCTTCGATTCCTCAGTTTTGTTAGGCCTTTACCAACTGTTACCCTTTCCCATCCGTCACAAGGGGCGAACGTGGGAGCCACAAGGGGGTGTTGGACGCGCCAAAATCACTCCAACCACCCTGGGGCACTTGTAGTAGGATTTCGCATTTTGCATAACGTTAGGAGAGGGTAACTTGAGGTCCACGATTTCATCCGCGATCCTCAAGGTAGGCTAACTGGGCTCTATCATGGTGCAAATCGCTGCAGAAGTCTGTGTAACGCCCCTTTGTGTAACCTGAAGATTCCGCGTACCTGACTTAGTTGTTACACACGATTCCACAAGCTAGAAACACCTGTTTACATGAATGTCACACGCCCGGCGGCGTCTACTATGCTTACCATGTTTTCCTAGGGCTCCCTGTTACCCTGCCAAAGTGGTTACTCTACCTAACTGTGGAGATGGGTTACCCTATCTAAAGGGTTACCCTGCCTAACCAAGATTCCGGGTTATCCTACTCAAGAGGGTTACCCTGCCTGACTGTAGCTCTGTGTTACCCTGTCTAGTAGGGTTACCCTACCTAAGTGTGCACCAAGGTTACCCTGCCTTGCTTGGTTACCCTATCTAACTAGGTACCTAAGTACCATGTCTTCATGAAAGGTACTTATGGTTGCTATGTACTTTGCAGGTGTCTGGTACCGTTCCTGTCACGTCCTTGTAGGACCACTGGCTGGGCTGAGGTTCGATAAGCTATACCAACTGATCTAGGGGTCGTTACAAAGGTCCACCTTAGTTGCAGACAGTTGGTAAATTACCACCGGCATGTTCGACCTAGGTCTCGCTGGACTAATCTTTACATGGACATGATTCTAGTGTACGGTTTTCTGGGTTCCATTTGAACTGCAAGCTCCCTCTAGAACTGGTCTCCAGTTATCTGCAACCACTCTAGGGAGATATATTATATTTGCCTTTCTTATATTTGGAATATGAAATATCTATATTATTTGTGTGTGCCAGGTGTATGATATTTGCAATATAAATAATTAAGGAGTAAAATACCTTTAGGAGCTCCAGGAGCAGAGAAGGGATAAGACAGGTAGGAGGCAGAGTGGATTTGGAAGGGTGGGGAAGGGGCATGGTTGAATTTGTATATACAGAGTAGGAGGTATAAAGGTGCCATAGTGTGTGTTTTTTATGAACATTTTTTGGTATTCCCTCAGAGAAAGTAACATGCATTGTCAATTTGGTGGAGGCTGATTTGAGTGGTGTAGGATAGTTTTGTCAGGAAAGCCCGAGTTTAGTGGGTATGGATCTCAAAAAGGGACGGAATATGTTGGTAATTCATAACATGGTTCGGATTAATGAACGTATCTGAAGACAACCCTGCCCGAACAGCATAATACCATGACAAACTGAAGTTCACACAAATCCTCTTATACTGTTCATGTTGCGGATATGGGCTTATACTAATGCTTTGCCAGATGCTGTTCTAGACTGTAGTTTAAATAATATTTTGACCTTGCTGATACGGGAATATGCTCCCCTCTGAGTACATTTCGAAATTATGATTTTACACTTAATAAGTCCATAGGAAAGGTATAATATCTTTGTACAAATACCTCTGATAATCCACAATTTTCAACAAAATTCTAGATGTAAAGTCACTTATAATGTTTGTCTCTTCAAATAGTCAGTTAGCGTTTTACACAAACATGAGCAATGTACAATTCAAAATTACATATCCATACCCACCTTTGATAGTTATTTTAGTATTGAACAAGTATGATAGGTTTAAAGTCGAAATACACCCCAGGTTGAGGAAAACTGCTTTGTCTAATCGCTAGTTTGATAGGTAAAGAGTATGAATCCCCATTGGTACAAGATATCTTCTAGACATTGTCGCTTTTTGAAAATGGCTTCTTTCAGCCAACACTAATATTATGTCTTGTTCCATGGAAAAACGATAGAATGTATATACCAATAGACCCATACCCTGCGATTTGCGGATGCACCCCCAAAGTTTACTCCTATTCTGAACTAACTTGCCCTACCAACACAATAAATCAAACTCAGGTACTAAGAGTCAAAAGCTCTACTTATTGTGAAAATATGTGCTAACATAGCAATGATTCTAATCCACACCTCCTTAGCCACATACGCCTCACACACTGCTAACCCTACACCAAGTGAGTGGCTACCACCTAAACTCAATGAAGAAATAAGTAAATTTAATAGCTCTTCTACCAAAAGAAACCAATAAAAAACAAGGCAAAAGAATTGGCCAATGCATTCTAAACGTATAGCAAACAAAGGCATCTTATGCTGATAGTGGCCTGGCATTTGGTGGTTTACGGAGTGGTACAGGGGCAAGAAAAATACTGCAAGGGATGTCAATAGGGTGCAGTGCTCTATACAATACCCAGAGGTTAGTTAGTAACAGTGGAAATAGTTAAAAACACTTGGGATTCGTGATACCTGATTCCATTAGCCACATTTTACCCTTTCGGCAAGACATTGTCTCCAACTAGCCTCTCCAAAAATCCTTGAACTTGTAGAGGTTGGTTGGATAGAGCCTTTAAATAGCACAAATGGACCTTCCTTTGGCAATTATAGCTGGTAAGCAGAGCTACTCTCTAGGTAAGTTTATATGATTTGGTAATGGTTCATTACTGGTACCCAGAGAGCAGCATACACTGGTTGGTTGACGGTTACACACGCAGACCTGTGGTCAGCCAATGACGTTAGCAATCTCATAGCACGGGAGCCTGCGAGGGCAACTGGGGAGCATTAGAAGTATTTTGAGAAAGTGTGGGCTAGTTTAACTAACTGCCTACCAAATTGTGACGACAATGATAACAAGGATCAACCTCCCATTAGTCCTTGGTAGCCTGGTGTGAGGCTGAGCCTGGGCTACTCGTGTCCATGACAGGAACACCTGTGATCATTGCTGAAATTAAAAGGAGGAAATCAGAGATGTTGGCACTATTCCGGATAATGATGGGGATGGGGGTGAGAATGAGAATGGGTATAGGGATAGATATAGTGAATGCAAAAATAGTGTCCTAACTTTACTTATGTATAGCGGACAGCCGTCGAATGGCAGTAGTCACACTTTGGATTATCAAAACAATACCCAACACCTCATACTATTGGCTGGAGTAGAAACACCACCCTGCTTCACCCTGAGGGTGTGAACGTCCACAGGAGACTATTGACATGTGAAACTTCAGAGCAACGTTCTGAGCTGTTCGGACTATCAACTAGGATCCATGGACCTGTGGCAATTGGGATTGTGGGGGTGGGATTGATGGATTGGGTGCAAGTGAAATTAATGCTGGGCAAGGGTAATGGGGGTACTTTAAGATCACCTAGGTATGGTCTCTGGGAGTTGGATTTGTTCTTCGTGAATTTTTGCATTTAGTGGCATTCATGCCGTTATTAGCCAAAGGGGTACTAGTACTGTATTCCCATGTACTTAATATCCCTAATCAAATCAGCACTAGCCTTAACTCATTATGTATGGCCATAGTCCTATATGATAAGTACTTCTCTCCAACATTACAGTACTGTGCCCATTGCTTGAAAATCTTAAAACCATGTTTGAGGGCAATGTTACGATCCTATGCGGTAAGCTGGTTCTACAACAGGTAACTACTTCTCTTTGGGTTGGATGAATATTACCGGGCCGTTGTTATAGTCTGGTATGGGGCGTGGCGCTAATGTCAGCTACCAGGGTAGGAGTACTATTGCAACGAGTAGTACTAGGCTGAGTTTCACTATGGCTCTTAGGCCTATGCCTACGTTGTCTTGATAGCTGAACCCTATAGTTCCTATCGCACAATGCCAATAGCGAATGGAACGGTAAAGAGGTAAAGTAATTGTATAGGAAAGAACTTAGATAGTTGCGTGAAGAGTCCTAACTACAAGTTGCCTAGAGGTCCTTATATAGGCACTCTTCCCTCAACCCTAACCCTGGTGACTCATACCTGTGAGTCACACGACCTCTATGACTCATAGTGAGTCATAGTATGAAATCCATCAGCTGACACCTCTGAGTCAACTGCGCAGCGCGCCAACCAATCATAACTCATATAATAACTCATGTGCCCTAAAGTGGTCACATGCGCGAAACCCATGACTCATAGTGTGAGTCATGTGCGAAAATCATTACATCATATGAGTCACAAATGTGAGTCATGCGCACGATCAACCAATCACAACAAAACAATGATTGCACTAGTGTGCATCATGTGAAACCCCATGACTTCTAATGAGTCATAGT
>QFET01013937.1:0-28596 GCA_003316355.1 Tuber calosporum
ATTTTGGCCTGCAGAACAGGATCTCGTAGGATTCGATTTCTGTTGAATGGAATCAGCCCACAGGCACGCCATGCTGACTTAATTTTCTCTGGCCGAAAGGTCTTTTGACTTGCTCGCTGAAGCATAGGAAAGATATCTCCCTTCTTAATAGTCCCATATGGACCTTGCTGACATACACGATCTTCAAGCTCTTGCTTGTAGTAAGTGGTGAGGGGACCAAAGATGCCGACATCAAGTGGTTGGAGGATATGAGTTGAATGGGAGGGGAGACATAGAAGATGGATATTGTGGTCGATGGCATACTTAATGAATGCGTAATTTTCGACATGTGTTGAATGACCATCAAGAACAAGAATCCGATGCTGGTTGATTCCATTTACTGGCCGGGTTCGTGGTTCAAATACTTCTTGAGACCACTTAAAGGTAATATCGGCATATGTATAACCTTTGGCAGAGGTGGCAAAAAAAGCATCTTCCTTTTCTTCAATCTCAGTATTGGTGTGATGTCCCATCAAGTGGGCATTTGCCTTAAAGATAATCAGAGGAGACAACACTTTGGCACCACCGGAGATCGCTTCCACAACAGTAACCCAATCACGACCACCGTCCTGAATAAGGCTCGGATTTCGGCGCGAGGCACGGCAAATCATGGTACCTGCACCTCCCAATCCAATAGCAAATCCCTTTTCGTCCGTATTCCATGTGTCCACATCCTGGACATGGAACTTGCATCGAATGTGATAAAACCGATTAAGATGCTTCTTAAAGGAATCCAGGTCAGTGGCCAGAGCCCTCCCTCTATCCAAACACCGTCCTACTTTGGAATCCAAATCCGGATGACGACCCAAAAAGCGACTTAGCCAATGCTCTCCAACTTGGTCTCTTGAATTCCGTGCACGAAGGAGACTCTGAACTATTTGGTAGACATGTCTGCGGCGAGTTGGAAATCCATAGTCATCCCACTTCTTAATCCAGGCACTTAATGCCTCCTCCTCAGAGGTGGAGAGAAGCTGCTGTGATTCGTGTGCTGCCTTAGCTGGTGTTGAATGTTGTGAGAGTCGATTGTGTAGTGTAGATTTTGGTACTTCAAACATGAGAGACAATTTGCGTAGTGAAAGATTGGGATCAGCCTCATGGGCTTTCAAGGCTTCTTGAAGACGGATCTCCTTCATATCCTTAGGAGAAGGCATTGGTAATTGGAACCTATTCGGAAAGGTATTTTGAGAGGTTGGTTGCTTTGTATCTTGTCTGAGAATATTGTAACTAGAGGAGTAAAGAAATGTTCGAAACTTGAAATTAACGACTCTAATTAAATAAGAGAGCAACTCCCACACAGACTTAGGGTATCATAAAACAGACCCTAAGGAATATCCTAATACTAAAATATTCCCAGATTTCCATAGTTCAGTTTGTTATTTATGTCATCAATGTTGTTGTTGCAAATTATCTATATATCACTATTTTAGGCAAAACACTACTATTAAAATACAGAAAAGAAGAAATGTTTTTTCATAGACTAATACTAGAGATGATTATATACATTATAGTTGAGTATTAAATTATTTGATATTGAACTGGATCTGTTGTTTACGTTTCATTTTCACTTGTCAGATTTTAAGAAGTGTCCCATAACTAGAGAGTGTCCCAACACTAGGTCAAATACGTTATGTTTTAGCATCCTCAACGAAACCCCTCACATCACTTTAGATTTATATAAACTTTTGGGATTTTCTTGGCAGGTTTTCAGGGTCAAATATGTTCGCACTTATGTTTTTCCTACAGACGTTACGGTAAAACACGTTCGTACTTATATTTTTCCCTTTTATATTCTTTTAGATAACGGGAGGGCACACTCCTGTATATATAGGGGCTACCACCCACTTTTCTCGCTTAGAAGAATAAGGAACAGACTACCTACCAATTACCTTCATAAATCTACCTCTCCTCATCAAGGCATTCCCATAATACTCGCTTAGTATTGAGTTAGTATATTCCGATAGATATAAGATCGTGCCCATACACATTTGAACAGAGCATACATGGTTGCTCCTCGATCCTGAGCTTCCTACTCCTTCATCTATTCTGTTTAAGGATGGTACATATAGTGTGCGAAGAATGGAGTTATTCCATTTGTGTTTGTTACTGGGTTGTTGTATGCATACTCAGCTAACAGCAATAGGTGGTACCAGTCATCCTGATCATAGTTGACAAATATCCACAGGTAACTTCCCAGCACTAGGTTGACTCTCTCTGTTTGTCCAACAGTTTGAGGGTGGTATGCCTCAGACATTTTCCTTTTGATACTTAATGTCTAGCACAATGATTCCCAAAATTCTCCAGCAAACTTTGGGTCCAAATTGGATATGATTTCTGTTGGTAACCTATAAAGTTTCCAAACTTCTTTGATATAGGCCTTGGCAACGTCTTTTGTGGTTGCGTTTTCTTATCAGATGAGAAAGTGTCCCATGTTGGTAAACCTGTTGGCTACAACCATGATCTGGCAGTATCCTGCAGATTTGAGAAGTTGTGTGATTAAATCTACTGAGGTATCTGCACAAGCAGCAAATGGGACTTGTAGAGGTTATTACAGCGCAAAGTGTGCATATCTTGGTGTCTTAGCCTTTTGGCACTTGGTACAGGATTGTATATAGTCGTTTATCCAGTTTGTTATTCTGTTTCAGTAAAAGTCTCATATGATAATTTCAGGAATCTTTTCCTGAACAAAATGTCCTGCAATCTTAGAGTCATGACAGCTTTTTGCAATATCTGTCTGCTGGGTTTCACTTGGAGGAACATATAGGAGTTCTTTATAAAAGAGTATTTCAACCGTTAGGGTCTCTTGTTTTGGTATTTCTTTTCCATCATCCCTTCGACTTTGTAATTCCTTCTTTCTATGGTGCCAATTTGGATATTATTTGCTGTATCCCTTACCCGTTCCAAGAATTCAATATCAAATTTCTTAACTGCGCACTTTGTGAATATTGCTTTGGATATTAGCATTAGTCCCTTAGTGCACATCAGGTGAATGGTAATATCGGTTTAGTCCAGATATTTGTGCTTTCGGTCAGAATATTGGAAATATAGTTGTAGTTAGTTTTTTTCCAACTTAATACTTGAACTGTCAAAGCCTTGCCTACCTCGTGCAGTATCATCTAACTTAATAACCTCAAGAAGTTTTCTCTCATCAATCTTTTCCATGATCATTTGCGCTATGCAGTCACCTTTGCGTACCTGAAAAGCATTATTAGTAGTGTTGACTAGGAGGACCTTAAGTTCCCCTCTATAGTCCACATCCACAACTCCAGCTGTAATGGATATACAATGCTTGACTGCCAATCCACTACGTGGTGCAATCCGTGTATATGTTCCAATTGGTAGTCTGATAGCCAATTCTGTCCCTATGAGCACTTGCCCTTTCTTGGGAACTATGTTGTCTTCGGTACTGGACAGGTCATAACCGTTGGGTAGCTTGGAAGCTCGAGTCGAGATTCATGGCTCCTCTTTGAGTCTTTTAATCCTTATAGTATTGTTCCCTTCCTCTGAAGGTGACGCTAAACTGGGCTTTTCAGAGTTTACTTTTCCACATATAACCTAGATAACTAAATATCAGTTATCCTGCAGGTTGTGAAAATGATGCGATTGAAGTATAGCCTGCTTGGCATGCTCTGCTCCCTTCTCAGGGCGGTACTATAGCCACCTGCTTAAAGCATCGAGTTTTCCTCCTTTGGTTCCTGGTCGGTATATGATTTTAAAATTAAAATTAGTTAACTTTTGAGCCCAACGTATTTGTCTGGCCAACCAGGCCTTTGTAGAGAGAAAGTATTGTAGGTTTTGATAATTGGTATAGATGATGAATGGTGTATCTGTCTCTGCAAGATAGTGTCGCCATTCTTTCAACGCAACCAGTACTGCTAATAATTCCTAAACATGAATGTAGTAATTGAGTTCAGCAAGTGTTAACTTATGGGTGTGGAAAGTTATCGGATGTAGTTTTTAGTCCAAGTATTGGGAGAGGGCACATCCCAGGAAGTAATCGCTGGCATCTGTTTCCACTCTTATTTCCCTGCCCGGATGGAAGTGACATAATATTAGTCTTGTGTCATATCTAGGTTTGAGCTCCTTAAATGTATATTGTTGTTTAATCCCCCAAGCAAAATCCTTACAGTTTCCCTTGAGCATATCTGTGATTGGTGCACATAGCACTGAGAAATTTCTTATGAATCGACAGTAGAAGTTAGTGAAGCCTATAAATATTTGAATTTTTTTAACCAAGGTTGGTGGTTTTCAGGCCTTGATGGATTCCAGTTTACGGTCACTCATAGTGACTCCATTAACTACTACAATGTACCCCAAGAACTTTACTGGTTTGACCTGTAAGGTGCTCTTCATAAGTGAGTTAGCTATTCTGTATTCTTGTAGTCTTTCTAAGACTTTCCTAACCAGGATGACAAGATCCTTCTCAGATTTAGAGTATATAAGTATATCATCAATGTATACTACTACTCTTTCATCGAGGAAGTCTTTCAGGATCATATTCATTATCGACTGAAAGGTGGCTAGCGCGTTTACTAAACAAAACGGAATGACATTATACTTATATAAGCTGTATTGTGTGCGAAAAGCTGTTTTCCATTCGTCATCTTTCCATATATGGATCTAGTAGTAACGGTATTTTAGATCAAGCTTAGTGATAATAGTGGATCCTTCAACACAGTCCTGTAGTTCTGTCATAAGAGGTAGTGGATATTTGTTGTGGATAGTGACCTTGTATAACCCTTGGTAGTCAACTACCAACCTGAGGTGTCCATCTGGTTTGGGCACAAACAATATTGGGGCCCCTGCCGGTGATTTGCAGGGAAATATTTTGCCTCGTTTTAATATATGATCCAGACATATTCGCAGAGTTTGCAATTGTACTTCTAAGAGGGGGTAATATGGTTCCCAAGGTGGTTTGGTATCTGGCTTGAGGTCAATTGCATGATTGAAGGTTTGATAAGGTGGTAGTTTTGCCGGTGTTGACAGGTGAAACAGGACTATGTAATTGTGGTATTGAGCAGGTAGAGTATCGAGTAATATTTCTTCCTTATCAACTAGCCTGTCACCTAGTCCAATGACTACTGCCTCTGGGTCTTCTAGAACTTCCTCATCCCATTCAAACGAGATTCCTTCCTTCTCCGGCAAGATATGAAGTTAGCATCCTGGCTCCTCCTATATCCAGTTATTCGGGTCATGAAGTTCCTTTAGGTGGTGTTCATCATTCTACCATCCAAATGGAATTATAATTCTGTAGTGTCCAGTGGGTACGATCTCCCACACAATCTTCAAAAAGTGTTTATTTTTCCCAATTTACTGCTAAAGGGGAAGGGTAAAATCCGTCACAGTAGAGAATTCATCTCTGGCAAACCATAAAATGAGTCTCAGGTCCTTGCGAGATTCATAAGGAATGTTCAATTCTTTGATAAAATTTTCGTGCATAACAAAAATATAGGACCCTGAGTCTAATTAGACTCTTAGGCAATATCATTTCCTATACACAAATATAGGTGCATTTTCCTAGGGGTATTGGTAGTGTTGTGGTTCCTTATGATGGAGCTTTTATCGCATCTGCAACTGTATTATATCGGTTCATCCTCGCTTAGAAGACATTATGATTGTATAGCTTGGGGGTTCATTACAACGCTAGCATTGTTTCAACCATAGAGGTCTCCTCAGACAAACTATATAAGTAGTCAGTTATTAAGATTCTGGGCAGCCCACTACAAATGGTCTTTACCCCCTGCTGAGGGGCTCTGAGAGAATAGAACAAATCCTATTCTAATAGGAAACATGCCTCCATAATTATGCATGGAATTTTGATGCATCGCTAATATGCATAGCTATGAGTAATATGCGCCAAGGCTTTTGGAATAAACTTAGCTATGTTTTTTGAAGTTAATTTCTTAAAAGGGTAGTTTGTTTGCAAAAATAAAATTGTTTTCCAGAAAATATGTCAGATTCTGGAATGGTTAATAGTTTCCAAATTGAGCATGTCTTCTCCCAAAGAGGAAATAATTGCGAAATTTGTAGTTGGCAATTGTTGTTATAAGAGTTGTTGCATAACTCTTTTTGTTAGTTGTCTATTGGTGTTCCTGTTGGTTCAACTTAGTATTGAGTTCGATTAGTGCCTTTTCGAGGATTCGGTCCATTGTGTCCGAGACATGGGGCAGTTGCTTTTGTTGAGCTTGTTGGTATGGGAACTCTTCCTGAACCTAGGCACGTAACCTTTGCTGCTTATTTTTGGTAATGCCACTTAATTGTTCCAATGCATTGTGACATTCCTGTATCTCAGCATCATTAATAACCGTTCCTCTGGCAATACGGCTCTGCAACAATTCAAGCATTGTAAAACCCTGCCTGCCCTGCTGTAAGAGTGTAGAGATCGCTATATGAGTCTCATCTGGACTTTCTTTCAAGAATCGGTCCAAGTCGCGTATTTCATACACTATATTTTGTTGGAAGTTATTTTGCGTATTGATAGGCTTCTAAGATAGCACAGCACATTTCTGAACTCTCTTTAGTAGACGACCCAAATGTGTAATAGGAGAGCTGGTACAGCCTCTGGATGGAATTAAGGATGCCAATAGGGTAGATTTTATATCATCCTCTTCGATCATCCTCCACTGGTCCCAAAGTACTAGGAATAGGTGAGTCATCGCCTGCTATAGCCATGGCTGCTTGCTTATAGACTTAGACCTTTTTATAAGATATTAGTTTAGAGAACCAGAATGGTTCAATTTATTTAACAAGCAGTATTTACACAAGGTCAGCAGCAAATATCTTGCAAATAGATTGTATAGTAAATTATTAGTTACTTTTTGTAAAAACAGTTATCCATCATCTATCTTGCTAATAGATATGCTCTGTGTATCTTCGCTGTATACGAGCAAGCTGTTGAAGGGCTACTGGATGGAGATCATGTGCGTACTCTTCGCAGCAAATAGGATATACATTGTCAAAGTTGAGAGGTTGGCAGTTTCCACAATGTTGGCACTGATAAAAACTTTAAGCATCAATGTATTCTCTAGGCATGAAAGAATATTGAGTTGCTTTGGTGATAGCAGACTAGGGATATAATATTACAGGGTAGCCAATTCAACTGGGAATAAAAGGTTCTCGAAGGCTTGTACACTTGTTTTATTTTTAAGGTCTCTTTTCTGTTGCTTGATAATTCCTTAACTATGGGGGACTGCTATTGATTTATACACTTGTTCCTGGAACTTAATTATGTTGGCCATATATTTAAAGTATCTTGAAAGATTGCGACCATGGTCTAGAAAGTGCGAACACCATTTGACCCTGAAGATGTAAGCCCTCACTACAGCAAATGATCCCCTGGTATATCTATTTCTCTGAGGGTGTCAAGCACTCCACCAGTACATAAACTTCAATCTCTTAGCCAAATGAACTAAGTTGACGTTGATGCCGCCCATTTGTGAATATCATAGGGACTACCTGGTAATCAGTCTAGATGGCAGTCTTCTTTGCATAAATGCACTCATGTCCAGATGCATTTGGATTATCAAGAATGTAGATATGTAATAGATCCTCTTGGAATAATTACTCTATCATCTTTCACCGAGGCTGAGTAGTTCTGGATACCATCCTACTTCTTGTCAGTGTGGGTTGTAGTCAATATCGTCACCTCCCGGCGGAATATACCATCAAATTTTTCGTCTTGAACATCTAGTACTATATCCTATATGTGTATTACAGACCTATTTAGCACAACCTTTGTCACTGCATATGGAATTCCATGTACTGAAATTGAAACTCCTGCAACTATTCATATGGCTATGAAAGGGTTACAATATGTATGCTAGAATGAATGCAATGTCAGCATAGCGATTAGGAAGATGAAGACTACTGGCAATAGAGTGATGGTGGGGAATATAACTAAGTACGATGTCTTGATAGGAATTCAATTCCTATAGCGAAAAACAAAGCATCAGTCAAATATGGAAAGCTGAGGATTCAATTTCCTGACGATAAGATATGGGACAATTGTACACCAATAAGTGTCAGAACTCGAGCAGCTGTGACAAGCACAGAAGAGATAATGGAACAATACCCGAAGGTATTCCCTGATCTGATTCCAGATAGGTTACTACCTTTAAGGCAGATTAACCACTGAATCAGATTGTAGGATCCTGAGAGTTGGAAGACGATGCCAACATACTCAGTACCAGAAGAGTATGATATTCGACTCAAAGCATGGATGGAACAGAAACAGCAAGAAGGAGTTATCGAAAAAGTAGAAGTCCCAGGAGCAGCACCAATGTTTGTGTCAGTCTTAAGGATGACTGACAGCAGGATAAGATGTCTAGCTGACCTTACTGGGAGAAATGACGATACATGGAAGGTTGATGAACCTACTTTGAACCTAAGGAGACTACTCAAGGTATTAGGGAGGGCGCAATACAGAAGCCAGATTGACCTAAGTGATGCCTATTTTCCAACTAGGGTTTACCCTGACGATATCAAATATAACAGTTTCAAAATACCCCTTGGAGGGTTTGTCACCAAGGTTATGTTACAAGGAGACTTGAATGCAAAAGGAACAATTATGAGGATCATGTCAGACCTTCTCGCAGATTACCTAGGTGAATTTGTATTCATGTATATTGACGATATACTCATATTCTCCCATCCAGAGTCTGACCACTTGAAACACAATAACGTGGTTTGTGACAGGTTGGACAAAGTGTAGTTCTTGGCAAGCAGAAAGAAGTGAGACTTTTTTGCTAATGAATTACAAGTACTAGGTTATGTCATCGATGGCAAGGGGCTTAGAGTATCACCTGAAAAGATCAGGAGGATTGAGGAGTGGGAAACACGGAAGAATAAGAAGCAACTGCTGCAGTTCCTAGGGGTGGTAAACTACATTAGCCAATTTCAACCACATATTACCACTATGAGCGCCCCCTTGACGGATCTTGGCGGAAATGAGGAGTTTGTCTTATCACCAACACATGATCAATGTATCGAGAATGTGAAGGAGATTGCCAAACAGAACCAGGTCATCAGGCCAATCAACCATATGTCAGGGTAAAAGATGTAGCTCATTACCGAGGCCACTGACGCAGCGGTAGGAGCTTGGGTAGGACAAGGAGACATACCTGAAATGGCAAGGCTTGCAGTATTGCACGGCCGGAAATTCACACACTCTTAGATGAATTATAGAACTACCGACAAGGAATTCTTGCAATCATGAATGCCTTAACCTCCTGTAATCATATTCTTGCCGGGCATGAATATATGATCATAACTGAGCACCAACCATTGGTCTATATGAAGACAGCCAATAACCCCTCACACAAGGAGATGAGGAGGTAACCCAATTTGGGAAAATATAAGGCAAAGATATGTTATAGGCTTGGGAAGGGAAACTATTCAGCTAATGCTCTTTCCCGCCTTTATGAGCAATTTGATCGAGAACCAAACTACACTCAAGACCCTACCAACTATGAAGATTCAAACCCCCACAAAATACCTTTCACCTCCTCAAATATGTCCCGCTTTGAACCACTTCCTATAGAAGAACTACTTCCATTTGAGAACTCTGATTGTTCTATCAGGTCAGGAAATGATTAGGGTAACATAGTTACCCTTAAAATCAGCAATGATGAGAAAAACCTCGCAGCCATGTACTGGAGTACATGCTATGATCAGCTATGCACTATCCCTGAGGACGAGAAGCTTGGAGACAAGATAGTTCTACCAGAATTATTCTCTATCTACGAAGAAAGGAATAGCATCTGGCTACCCCCACGGCCGGTACTGGACCTGTATGCAGTCATGCAAAGTTTGAATGAGCAACTAGGAGATATGAGTTCAGAATACCTAGACTAGGACAATCCTTACTACCAGCAAGCTACGAAGCCTAAGCGGCCACTCTACTCCAATACAGTACTCGGCCAATTAAGGCTTATATCAGTCATCAAGCTACCTACCCTCCCTCACCACCAGCCTACCCTCTACCAACTCTATGAGTATGAAGAGTAGGAGGAAGTAGAATGCCTGAAGAGTTTACAGGATGAACGGGATACAACAGTAGTTGTGGCAGAGATGAGTGGCCAATGGAGAAGACAGATAGTGGAAGCCTAGAGGAACGATAACCTGTACAAACAAGGTTCTGACACTAGAAATACTGGGAGAGGGGGCAAGCTATCCCCCTAGAAGATCGTAGATAGACGGATGTATGCAACGACCAGGGGTGGTCAAGATTGCATATACACACATAAGGAACATGCAGTGAAAGGGATAACGCTCATGGAGATCTATATGGATGAGATTCACAACAGAGGACATCACAGTGGATATAGGAACCTACCCTATGCTACAGAATACATATTCTGGCCCAGGATAACGAAGGACTTCCGAGACTATGTTCGCCAATGCGATTTATACCAAAGTATTAAGGAACGGATCAAACTACCGGAAGGAGAAAAACAGTCAATGCGAGTACCCTCTGAGATAATCACCTACTACACTATCGACTTTGCAAGAACATTCAACAAGTCTGGAAACAACAAGTATGGTACAGTACTAGCTGTTATCGATAGAAGAGTTAGATTCACTTGGTTTATTCCTACGTTTTTAAACAGTCAAGCAATAGAGTCCCTTACACTCCTCCGTCACCATATTTTCACTCGACATGGAGTACCCTCTTCGATTATCAGCAACGCAGACCCACATTTTACCTCATGATTCTGGACTTAAAGCAAGAAGTATTTAGAAATCAAGCACATCAAGGCAGTACCTGGACACTACGAGACCAATGGCCAGGTAGAAAGGAAGATTAGAGAACTTAAGACCGCCTTAAGGAATGTTGTTAACTAGAGCCAGACCGACTGGTTACCTCCACTGTAACCGGTATTGGTAACTATTGTTAATGGTGATAAGGCTAACGGACACTAGTAGAGCTAGTAAGGGGTTAGTTAGTTTTATGATTGGTTTCAAGTATGGTTTGATAGTTTGTTTTATGTTGGGTTTCATGTATTAGGCTGATACTAGAGATGTTTTAAGTTTTGTTTTAGGTATCGGGATGACATATATTTTTGTTTGCTGCACCGGTTGGGTGCATGAGGCATTTGTTTGATTGGAGGACTTTACAAGTGGAGCTTAGTTATGTCCGTTGATTGGAAATCAAATGGAAGAAGATGGAAAACTTTGGAAAAGCAAGATCATGTATTTAAAGACTGCCCCTCTGGAGGATAGACAGGGCAGACTCCGACAGATAGAGTTTTTCAATATACTTAGTTGAGCAGTTACTCCTCTTAAGTTCGCACGAAACCACAGCAACTAAGTCTAGGACTTGGTAAGGCTGGCGAGATAGTAATCGACGCTGTTAAACAACTTATTGAGATCTCTGGTAGTACTGCTCACATGAAGTCCCCACAGTTTAGGATCTGAGTTACTATTGTTATACCTTACAGAGACACATTCCTCTTAGTGCCTGAGACACACAGGGAGGCGTTACATTTTTTTAACTTCAACAAGGAGTTAAGTTAGAATCAGGCAGAGGTTCAGAAACCTCAGGCTTGCAAGCAGTTACCCAGAATAGGTAACGAGAGACTTCAGACGAGGTCAGGTAAGCAGATCCTGCCACAGGAACTCACCATCAAGAAAGGCAGTCTGAGCACCAAAGGCGAACAATCAACGGCATCTAGTTTTAAGGTAGACAAAGCAGGAAGACAGTTATCACGAGCCCAAGTAAAGCAATTACTAGAGGAATCAGCGAAAGAACTAGCCCAAGAAAAAGTGAGAACTCTAGGAGAGTTCCCTGGTACGCCAAAGGGATTCATGGTAAAGCAACCAGCAGCACCCAAGGACGATCTAAGCAGCTCAGACAGTGAAGAGGGCTCAGACAGCTCGAGTGATTCTGATGATATGTCAGATCCAGGACTTAGTAATGCCCCAGTGGCCAGAGATCTATCACCAGTAACTACAGCGAAGCTTAGCATCAAAGTTCCTACACCAAAGAAGTTCACTTGGGAAGGAGAAGACCTTTAGCCTTAAGAGTTTGATCGTTGGTACCAGTCAGTCTAGTTATACCTAAGACTACTTGATGTCTACTCCAAAAGAGATGGAGCAGGAAACTATTGGATACTGTATACACAAGGGAGAGCTCAAGAAGCAGCTTTCCAGGTGGCAGAAAACTATGGCGAAAACTTAACCACAGATCAGCTTATTGATTGGTTAAGAGAACGATTCCAGTCATCCAGACAGAAGGATGACCATTACAAATAATTCCACAAGATTGAGCAAGTCAAGAATTGGAAGACTAGCACATGATAGTGGTGGCTACAGACCTGTTGATGTACTGATCACGACTACCAGAAGGCAGCATTTCCGAATATGCCTTTATCTAAAGGTTCTTCCAATGTATGAATAATAGGCTAAGGTGAGATGTCGAAACATAGTATGATTCTAGCGAAACAACAACACCATGATAGCCTATGCAGAGAGAGTCGATGCAATCCTCTACGATACAGGAGCCTATGGAAAGGATTAGCAGAGAGATCGATCAAGGAAGACAACTCCAAGAAGCACAACAAACCTCAATGGAAGAAAAAAGAATCTAGCAAAAAAATACTACAAGAAAAAAGGGAGCATGCTGTACCTGCTGAGGTAAAGGACTTATGGTAAAGGATTGTCCCAACAAAAGTGACAAAGGCAGGGCAAAGACAACCAAGAGGGAGACATCATCGAATCGGGTTGAAGAAACAAGCAGCGAAGATGAAGTATATGTCAACGCCCTAGAAGTCGGAACCAATGAATCCGCATAGAATACACTACCCAACGGTGATAAGAGTTAAAACAGCATTGGAAGGAACGATCCTGATTAACGGCAAACAAGCACGAGTCCCATTTGATACATGAAGAATAGGAACTGACCTATTGAGCACCACCTTTGTTACTACACATCGAATCTCATGTACTGAAATGGCATCTCCTGCAACAATTCATATGGCCATATAAGGGTCATGATCTTAATTCCAGAAAGAATGTAATGTCTGCATAGCAATTGGGAAGAGGAAGACTACAGGAAATAGGTGATAGTGGGAAACTTAGTCAAGTACAATGCTTTGATTGGAATGCCATTCCTATCACAAAACAAAGCATCAGTTGAATTTGGAAAGCTGAGAATTCATTTTCCTGACCATAAGATATGGATTAATTGCACACCAACAAGTACGAGAATTCGAGCAGCTGTGACAAGAACAGAAGAGTAAATGGAACAATACCCGTAGGTATTCCCAGCTCCGATTTCTGAAAGATTACCACCCTTAAGGAATATCAACCACCGAATTAGATTGAAGATCCAGAGAATCTGAAGACGATGTCAATACACTCAGTTCCAGAAAAGTACAAGTTCGTCTCAAGGCATGGCTGGACCAGAAACAGCAAGAAGGAGTTATCGAAAGAGAAGAAGTGCCAGGAGCAGCACCTATATTTGGGTCAGTCCAAGGGAGGACTGATGGCAGGATCAGAGGTCTAGCGGACCTTACAGCGAGAAATGACAATACTCAGAAGGATGATGAATCAATTCTGAACCAAAGGAGATTACTCAATGCATTAGGAAGGGGTTGATACAGAAGCAAGATTGACCTTAGCGATGCCTAGTTTCAGACCAGGGTTTATTTTGACGATGTCAAATATAACAGTTTCAAAATAGCCTTCGTAGGTTTCGTTAGCAAAGTCATGGTAGAACGAGACATGAATCCACCAGGAACCTTCAAGAGGATTATGTCAGATCTACTTGCTGATTACCTATGGGAACTTTAGTGGGTTTATATTGACGATATACTCATATTCTCTGATACAGAGTCGGACCACTTGAAACACATTAAAGCCGTCTGTGACAGATTGGAAAAAGCGGAGTTCTTTTGCGTGGAGCTAGAAGGCGGACTTCTTTGCATGGGAATTACAAGTGTTAGGCCATGTCTTCGATGACAAGGAACTTAGAGCATCCCCTGAGATGATCAGGAGGATTGAGGAGAGGGAAACACTGAAGAAAAGAAGCAACTCTAGGAGTTCCTAGGATTGGTAAACTACATTAGCCAATTCCTACCCCTGTCATCACAATAATAGCACCGTTGACAGATCTTACCGGAAATGAGGAATTTGTATGGATACCGACACATGATCAATGCATCAAGATAGAGAAGGAGATCGCAAAACAGAATCAGGTCATGATACCGATCAACCATACCACTGGGCAAAAGATATGGCTCATTACGGATTCCTCTGACCCAGGGGTAGGAGCTTGAGTAGGACAATGAGACACATCTGAATAGGCGAGACCTGCAGCATTGCATAGTAGGAAAATCACCAACTGACAAATGAAATACGGAACTACCGATAAGGGGGCACTTGCAATTATGGATACCTTAACATCCTTTTATCATATTCTTTTAAGGGCATGAATTTACAATCATAACCGATTACTAACCTTTGGTGTACCTGAAGACAGCCAAGAACCCTTCACGCAAGCAGCTGAGGTGGCAAACCCATTTGGGAAAATATGAGGTAAAGATATTTTATAGGCCTGGGAAGGGAAACTATTGAGCAGATACACACTCTCGCCTTTATGATCAATTTGATCCAGATCTAAACTACGATCAAGCCAACTACCAACGAAGAAGATTCAAACTCTCACAACATACCTTTTTCATCTTCAAATATGTTGCGCTTTGAACCACTTCCTGTTGAAGAAGCACTTTCATCGGATATCTCTGATTGCTCTATCAGTGCAGGAAACGATTGGGGAGTCTGAGTAACCCTTGAGATTAGCGATGACGAGACAAATCATGCTGTCATGCACTGGAGCGGATGCTATGATCGTCAGTGTACCATCCATGAGGACGCCAAGCTCAGAGACAAGATAGTTCTACCCGCGCTAGTCTCTACCTATGAAGAAAGGAATAGTATCTTGCTACCTCAACTGCCGGTACTGGACCTGGACGCAATCAGGAAACGTTTGGACGAACAACTAGGAGACATGAGTACAGAATATCAGGTCCAGGAGAGTCCTTACCAATAACCTTCAAAGGGGCCTAAGCAGACCCTCTACTCCAATGCGGGACTCGGCCAACCAAGGCTTATACCACTCATCGAGCCACCTAACATCCGTCACCACCAGTGTACACTCTACGATCTTAACGAGGACAAGGAGGAGGAGGTACCACGCCTGGAGCGAGTACAGGATGAACGGGATATGGCAGCAGTGGTGGCAGAAATGAGCAGCCAATGCAGAAGACAGATGGTGGAAGCCTATAGGAACGATGACCTGTATAAGCAAGCTTCTGACACTAGCAACACTGGTTGAGGTGGCAAGCTATCCCACTATAGGGTAGGCGATGGACTGATATATGCAAGGACCAGGGGTGGTCAAGATTGCCTATACATACCTAAGGGACATGCAGTGAATGGGATGACACTCAGGGATATCGTTATTGATGAGATCTACAACAGAGGACACCACAGAGCAGATAGGAACCAACGCAATGCTAGAGAATACATATTCTGGCCTGAGATAAGGAAGGATTTTATAGACTATGTTCGCCAATGCGATTTATGTCAAAGGAATAAAGAACGCAAAAAGCTACCTGAAGGAGAGGCACAGTCTATGCCAGTACCCTACGAGATATTCAACTCCTACACTATCGACTTTGTAGGACCATTCAACAAATCTGGAAACAACAAGTACGATACAGTACTAGTAGTTGTAGATAGGGTGGTTGAATTCACTTGGTTTATTACTACACACTCAAGCAGTCAAGCGATTGAGACCCTCACCCTCTTCCCGCATGATATTTTCACTCCACATGCAGTGCCAACTTCAATTATCATTAATGCTGACCCACGGGTTACCTCACAATTCTGGGCCCAAATGATGAAGTCTTTGGGCATCGAACACATTAAGGCAGTACCTGGACGCCTCAAAACTAATGGCCAGGTTGAGAGAAAGATTAGAGAACTTACGACCGCCTTAAAGAATGTTGTTAACAAGCGCCAGAACAACTGTTTACTTGTACTTCCCGATTTAACAGCCTACGAGAATACAGCATACTCTGATGTGCTGGACATGTCATCATACAGAGCAGTGTATGGACGAGATTACCCTATGCTATCAACTATTAGAGTGAGAAACACCCAGGTACCTGCCTCTGATGACTTCCTGAACATACTCCAGGAATTGCGAAATGAGGCCTATCAATCTTTCAAAACTGCAAGATTTAGGAGTACCAAGATGGCAGCAAGAAGAAGGACCACCCAGAAACCCATTGATATGGGCGAACGATGGTTAGTCTTGGGAGACCTGTTCGCTACGGATTCTGGTAGAAGCAAGAAACTAGAATCCAGATAGCGAGGACAGTTCTAGGTATCGGAATACGACTCCCACACACAGAACTACACAGTTAAGTTGAACACTAGGATTTATACCCGCAAGGAAGGATTATTTCATTGCTCTACAGTTTAGAGGTTCATGGAGAACGATGATGATAGGTTTCCTGACAGAGCCTATGCGAAACCTGCGCCCATCCCACTTGAAGAAGTACCAGAATGGTGGACCGACAATTGTTCAGGAGACGAATTGCCAATCATTACAGGATATATCATGATCGGATTCACGCCAAAGACACCAGTATACTGGGAGTTTACTGATGAAGGAAAGGTGGACAATGGATTTTGGAAACCCTACGCGGAGAGTGACTATGACGACTCTGGCGTCTCAGATGATGGCGAGGTTATCAGAACTTGGTTTGGATTATCATTTTCATGTCTGAGAATTTGGTTTTTGGTTTTTGTTTTGGAAACTTTGGTTTTATTTCCGGGGTGTAACCCGTATTGGTTACTATAGTTAAGGCTGACAAGGCTAACAGATACTGGCAGGGCTAGTAAGGGGTTAGTTTGTTTTATGATTGGTTTCAAGTATCGTTTGATGCTTAGGTTGTTTTATGTTGGGTTTCATTTATCAGGCTGATACCAGAGATGTTTTATGTTTTGTTTTATATATCGGGGTGATATATATTTTTGTTTGCTGCACCGTTTGGGTGCATGAGGCAATTGTTTGATTGGAAGACTTTACAAGCGGAGCTTGATTCTATCTGTTGATTGGAAATCAGATGGAAGAAAAGGGAAAGCTCAGGGAAAGCGAGATCATGTATTTAAAGACTGCCCCTGAGGAGCATAGACAGGGTAGACTTCGACGGACGGAGTTTTTCAATATACTTGGTTGAGCAGTTACTTCTTTTCAGTTCACACGAAACCACAGCAGGTAACTTTAGGACTTAGCGAGGCTGGCGATATAGTAATCGACTGCAGTCAAACAACTTATCGAGATTTCCGGTATTACTGCTTACTTGAAGTCCCGACAGTTTAGGATCTGGGTTACTATTGTTATAACTTACTGAGTTACATTCCTCTTGGTGCTTGATACACCCAGGGAGGTGTTACATCCGCTCCCTGAGTTAGCAGCCTACAACAATCCAGGAAACTCCAGTGTTCTGAATATGTCACTATACAAAGCAGTATATGGACGAGATTACCCTATGCTGTCGACTATCAGAGTCAGAAACACACAGGTGCCTGCCTCCGATCACCTCTAGAACAGATACCTGGAATTCCAAATGAGGCCTGTCAATCAGTCAAGATGGCGAGATTTAGGAGTATTATGATGGCAGCAAGGAGAAGAACCACTCACAAACCCATTAATGTGGATCAAATACTGTTGGTCTAGGGAAATCTATTTACTGCAGAATCTGGTAGACGCAAGAAGCTGGAACTCAGATGGCGAAGTTCCTCAGAGGTCTTGGAATACAATTCCTATACACAGAACTTCTGGATCAAGATGGACGCTAGGATTTATGGATACAAGGAAGCAGTATTTCATTGCTATACACTAAAGAGATTGATGGAGAACGATGATAATAGGGTCACAGAAAGGGCCTATGCGAAACCCACACCCATCCTGATGGAAGAGGTACCGGAATGCGAAGTTGGGCAACTATAGGATTATTGCCAGCACTATGGACGAGACCAGTTCCTTATTAAGTGGAAAGTATATGCAGATTCAGAGAACAACTGTGAGCCTGTTGAGGGATTGGAGAACGCTATTAACCTTGTGCAGGAATGGTGGACTGATAACTGTGTAGGCCACAAGTTTCCTATCATTACAGGATCAATTGAGATCGGATTTACGCCAATGACACCAGTTTATAGGGAATTTGCTGATGAAGGAAAGGTGAACGATGGATTTGAAAACCCTGCTTGGAGAGCGACTAGGACATCTCTGGAGTATCGGATGATGGTGATATTACCAAGATTAGGTTTGTTTTTGACTTTTATGAAGGGGGAAATAGTTTTTTGGTTTTGTTTTTTGAAAAAGTTATTTTATTTCCATGGTGTAACTAGTTTGGTTACAATTGTTTAAGCTCACATGGCTAACAGAAACTAGTAGGAGTTGTAGGGGCTTAGTTTGTTTTGTGATTAGTTTCAAGTATTGTTCGATACTTAGTTTGTTTTATGATGGGTTTCATGTATCATGCTGATACTCACTATGTTTATGTTTTGTTTAATGTATTGGGATGATACATATTTTGTTTGCAGTACCGTTTAGGTGCATGAGGGATTTGTTTTATTGTAAGATTTTACAAGCAGACCTTGGTTATATCAGTTGATTGGAAATCAAATAGAAGGATATGGAAAATGATGGAAAAGCAAGATCATGTATTTAAGACTGCTTGTCAGGAGCTCAGATAGAGTAGACTTCAACTGACAGAGTTTTCAATATTCTTGGTTGTGCAGTAACTTCTTTTCAGTTTGCACGAAACTACAGCTAGTAAGTCTAGGACTTAGCAAGGCTGGTAATATAGTAACTGATGGCTGTTATTCAACTTATCGAGATCTCAGTTAGTAATACACACTTGAAGTCTAGACAGTTTAGGATCTGAATTACTATAGTTGTACCTTACTGAGACACATTCCATTTAGTACCTCTTACACACAGGGAAGCATTACACTCGGTACCCAATACTCCCTACCTATATTCTTCTGTCCTACAGATTCTCAGTTAACCTTCCTCCAAATGCGACCCTTTATCGCTCTCGATAGATCTATCATAAAAGCAAAATTTATGCAAACCTTACATCTTGCTATTAGCATTGATGCAAATAGCCAGAGTTTGGTGCTTGCTTGGAGTAAATTGGGGAGTGAGAACACCGAGTCGTGGATCTAGATTTTGGAGAGATAGAAGCTTGTAATATCACAAGTCCTAGTTGCGACTTTTATTAGTAATACGGATAAGGGTCTCATGGCTTCTGAAGGAGCACTAGGTAATCCAATCATACCTCTTATTTGCTGCTTTCACCTATATCAAAACTTCAAACGGTTTTGTGATGTAATACCTCCCTGGGTGTATCAGGCACCAAGAGGAATGAGTCTCGGTAAGGTATAACGATAGATACTCAGATCCCAAATTGTCAGGACTTCAAGTGAGTATTACTACCGGAGATCTGGATAAGTTGTTTAACAGCCGTCGATTACTATATCGCCAGTTTCGCTAAGTTCCAAACTTCCTTGCTGTAGTTTCGTGCGAACTGAAAAGAAGTAACTGCTCAACCAAGTATATTGAAAACTCTGTCTGTCGAAGTCTGCCCTATTTAAGCTCCAGAGGGGCAGTCTTAAATACATGATCTCGCTTTTCCAAAGCTTTCCATATCCTTCCATTTGATTTCCAATCAATGGATATAGCCAAGCTCCTATTGTAAAGTCCTCCAATAAAACAAATGCCTCCTGTACCTAAACGGTATAACAAACTAAATATTTATTATCCCGATACATAAAACCAAACATTAAACATATCGGGTGTCAGCCTGATTTATGGAACTCAACATAAAACAAACTAAGTATCAAACGATACTTGAAACCAATAACAAAATAAACTAACCCCTTACTAGCCCTGATAGTTTCCGTTAGCCTTGTCAGCCTTAATAATAGTAACCAATATGGGTTACATGTGATATCGTGTTTTTTTTCTGGCCTTTAGCAAAATCTAAAACTGTTAATGACAATCAAATTAAACTGCAGGAGCTGCACCAAGGCATGCCTGAAGGATCTTCCTACTTAGAGAGAATTGATAAAGCGATGTGGGTTGATGCTTTTATAATGGTTAATTCATAATCGGATAAAACCTCTAATATTGTTGAATTGAGAAACAATTCCTTAAAGCTGGAGGGAGAGATGTAAATTTCTTGATATGCAAAATGAAATTTTGAATATAAAACGATGAACCTATAATACAAACGATATCATACAGTATTCACTCTTCCTCTACATCAACAGTTTACTGAACTCGCAAAGAAGACAATCCTCAACTCATGCAAGTAGTAAAAGAAAAATACAGTTCAAATAGCAACAAGAGATCCAGAGGAGGTTGTCCAAGTGAATGCCAAAACCCTTATAGTGGTTCTCACACTGAAGACCTGATCATGTGGACATTATCAGCAAAATATGATTTATTATGGTCAGACTTATAGTTTCATTATAGCAGTCAATTGTGCTCAATGAGATTATATACTGGCAGTTTTTTCAATTGCAACATAGAGGAATACATATGATCAATAATATTCAACCTATTAACCTTGCCGAAATTGCAGATATTGATCTAGCTATTTAACCCTGTAACTCCCGGTGTCTTCTACAAGTCAAACATCGCAAAAGGGCAAGATAGACTACGAAACCGTAGACAAAATCTTGGATCTTAGAGAAAACAGCCCATATGTGCTCAAGCTGCCTTGAATCTTGATGAAGATTTACTGGGTCAAGGATATGGTAGTCAGCAGTGTAATAGGTGTACACAGTGGGGCCATAATCGTACAACTTGTCGGTAGGAGTTTGTTGTCTAAAGTACCTGTTGTATATTGACCCTATCGTAGTAGAACTTGATATCTGTATCTGAAGCCTGGTTTGCAAATAGAATAAACATAACACTAGTGATAATCAATGACTATTATTACACCATATATCTGAGAATACCTTTGCTAAGAGAATCCTGGTGGAAAAACAAAAGAAAGAAAATAATACCTCGAAGGCAGCAGTTATAGCTGTTAGTAGTAGATTTTTGTGCCTTTGATATATTTCTCATGGGATGGTATCTGAAAGGTTGATATGCCAAGTGCGTGTAATTGGAAGGTTTTCTAAGAATATTGGCCAAACACTATCTTCTACTCTATCTTTTGTAAGATTTGAAGGTTTACCCATTTGATAACATATTACAGCTATCCTTCATTCATCTTTTAGTATTGATTTTTCTTGTCCTTGACTGCTTTTACTTTAAGCATACACTGTGCAATTGTATAATTAGCAAGACCCTCTCACTTAATTTTACAAGGTTAGCAATAGAGTATACCATATAGGAAAACCACTTAAAAGGCTATGGTTAAACTTCTCATTTTCACTTTTATATCTACATTTAATATCACTCTTTGTATTGATGGTATCAGAGATTGTTACAATCCTATGCTGTCAGCTAATCTGTAACAGGTAACTACTTCTCTGTAGGTTGGATGAATATAACCAGGCCGTCCTTAGAATACAGTATTGGGCGTGGCGCCAATCTCAACCACCAAGGTAGGAGTACTATTGCAACGAGTAGTACTAGGCTAAGATCCACTTTTGTTCTTAGGCCTATGCCTACATTGTATTAATAGCTAAACCCTACAGTTCCTATCGCATAACACCAGTAGTGGAGCGGAGATTTAAAGAGGTAAAGTAATTGTATAGGAAAGAACTTAGATAGTTACGTGAAGGGTCCCAACTACAGGCCGTTTTTTTTCATTTTTACATTTTTTCGTTTATTTTATGTCATATATTAGTTGTAAGGTACAAGAACTTGCGTGCAGCGCTAGCTATGGCATAAACAAAACCTTAATCCTCAAAACCAAAAAGCAAAGGAAACCATTGGCACATAAAACTCCTACTGGGCAGGTAACTGTCCATAGACCATGTACGGTAAACTCAAGTAAGGAAAAACCAGCCAAGGAAATATACAGACACCTAGCCTTCAAGTAAGGAAAAACACGAGGTTCTAAGAACATAGGGATGAAAAAAGTGGGCAGGCAGGAGACCCTGGGGGGGTGGGGGCAACCAATGGAGGTGGAAAAGAAGGTGGCGAGAGCAACATATGAGGGGGTAAGCCAACCTGTATCTCACATGAATCGGCGACCAGGTTGAGGAGGAGAGGTATAGAGGAGCAGATGGAGTCAGTCAGGTCTATTCCAGGGACACCTTGGAGGTGGCGCCTGGGGGCATTGCGGTGCCTGAGCAGGAGAGTATGGCATGCTGGAAGTCTTCATCATAGTCCCAGGACACTGGACAGAGGCTGGGCTCCCCCTCGGAGGCCCATGAGGTGTGGAGGGCCAGGCAGCCCTTATGGGGACGTATCTGGTGAATGAGGCCCTCCATGAACTTGCCTAGGCCCATAAAAGGATGTGTGGACAGGGACGGTTTGAAGGGGTAGTAGGGTGAGGGAGGACAAGCTTCTCCATGGTCGTAGATAAGGGTCTGGTGACCCGCCTCCTAAGGCCACTGTAGGCAGCGCACATGGCAGATAGCTGGGGGAGAGAAGGAGAGAGGCGTGTGAGATCTGCATGTATTATAGGGGTAAAGGACAAGGATCCCGAGATCGGGAGGATAATGTGGGCCATCGCATCTACTGGGAGGTGTGTGCGGACAGGACGTGAGGGAGGAGCAGATTTCCATAGTGGAGGATTGATATTGGGTTGGAGACATCTAGTGAGGGGGTGCCATGAGTCAGGAGTGCAGGATTGGATGAGAGAGGGAAAGTCCAGTGGGAGCCACCCTACGGTAAGGTTCATGATGGGGGGGGCGCAGATCACTCAGAGTGCAGCAAGCCTACGCCTGTGGGCGTATAAGAGCGCGATAGGTGGGAGGCAGCTCTCCGAGGCGAGGAGAGAGAGTCTGGTCAAGCAGAAACAATTGGTAACCTATCTCTGGATCTGGTGCCAGAAGACGTTCATGTGGCGTAGAATACCGTGGGAGCCTACGTAGAGGTCAGCCCCGTAGGTAAGAATGGGGAGAAGAAGGGAGACAGCGAGGCGGTGGCACAGGTGGCGGGAAAGGCGCCTTAAGCGAGGGCAAGACACTTGTAGAAATGAGTGGAGATGGAAAGGGAAGGGGTGAGCCAGTAGCCAAGCCACCTGAGAGAGTTGGCAGTTTGGAAGACCTGCCCATCCTAGTGGATGGGAATAATGCAAGGAGAGCCCAGCTAGTTTTAGTGCCATGTGGATAAGCTCTATCTTGGGAACTGAAAAGGGAACATTGCGCGCCACCCTGCGGCGCTTTATCCTACCGTAAACCGCTTCAAGTAGCAGAACATTGCGCCAGTAGTAAGAAGAAGATACAGTCAATACAAAAGCATCAATATAGGAAAGAATAAGACCCCTAGGAAGGGAAAAGTGAAGGAACATAGATAACAAACAGCAAAGGAGATACAGGAGACCCCAGAGGGGTGCCAACAGAAACGGAAGAAAGATTTCCAGGTGAGCTCTGGAATTCAAGATGGCAGGTGCGGCCGGTAAGGAAGGACCTGACCCAGGTGGTAAGGTAGTAGTTGACGCCTTTTTCCCTGAGTACCGCGGAGAGAAAATCAAGATCCACATTATGTAAACCCCCTTTGATATAAAGGAATAGGGTGGATATGCGGAAAGTGAGACCCTGTTTGGTCCAGATTGTATGGACAATCCTGGTGACGGCATCAAAGGAGGATAGGCCTGTGAGAGAGCTACACTGGTTGGGACTGAGGAGGCCACAGGGCCTGGCGAGGAAGGCTTCGCGGGAGGCGACAAATCTCTCTAGAACCTTGCAGATTGTTTCGACAAGGATAATGATTATGAAGCAGGCCAAGGTGTTATAGGATGGCTTACCTTGTATGTCCAGGAACAAGCCATTGGCCTTTGTGAGGGAAGGAGGGTGGAAACCAGGGAGGAGAAGATGGGAGAGGAGTGAAACAAGCAGGGAGGTGGAGGTGTGACAGACGACTTTCAATACCCCATAGGGGACAGCGCCAGGACCTGGTGCTGAGGAGGAAGAGGAGGCCTTGATGTCGGGAGAGATCTGATCTGAGGAAAGCTCGGAGGCATCTGAGTAGGGGCGGAGGATGTAGGGGGTGCTGGGTGAGGAACGTAGTCGAAAGAAATGATTGAGGAGGTTGTTATTAATAGACTCAGGGGTGTTGGCCACTGGAAGAGTGAGGAAGAGGGTTGTGGAGGAGCCTATGGCCTGACATTTGGTGGCCCACAGGGTGGATGGAGTGGCATTGAGTAGTAGGAAGGTCCAGTGTGACTCTTTTGCTCTCTTTATGACTAGGAAGTAGCCGAGGCGGGCAAGTCTGGTGGCAGAGATGTCACTCCAAGAGCACAAAGCAGGTGCCTTGCTAGCAGCGCAGTGGTTTTCCTTCCTAAGGGTAGAGAGGAGGTGTGACCACCAGGGCTTGGCCCAGGGAGATGGACGCAAGAGGGGGGTATAGTTGTGTAGGAGGGAGAAAACACGACCGAAATTGGTGTCAAACCATAAGAATAGTGAGGCGGCGGTGGGGAGGCAGGGGGCTTCAGGGACCGTCAACTCCTCAAGCAGGGGCGAGATGGTGGCCCAGTCAGCCAGGGCTCAGTTGGGTTGGGGTGGAGCTTTTGTGTCTTTAGGATGCAGAAAAGAATTGAAAATGGGGACATTGTCGAAGACAGTTGAGGGGAGGGGAGTGCTCTATGAGGAGAAAAAAGGAAATAATACAGGAGAGGCAAAGGAAGGATCTAACACAAATGGTCTGCCCCCGCTACTTAAAGGGAACTGGTTGAAGACCCCAGGGGTATTCAAGAGCTGGTAGTCAGGATTGGCAGCCCTGGAAAAGTAAGGGAAAGAAACTGCTAACTCAGAGGGGTAGTGGGCACGGAGCAAGTTACAGGAAGGGTGGTGGATATTGAAGTCACCCAAGGAAAGAACAGGAAACCAATCCAAAGGAAACAACTCAAGAGGTGAAATTGTACGCAAGGAGGATGTCCTGCCAGGGAGACAATATGAGTATAGTACCCGAAGGCGCGAAAAGGAAAACCCAAACAGCCTCTCAGTCTGGAAAAAATCAAGGCCCATAGTGTCTGACCTCCCCAAAGAAATGTGAACTATGACATACATGGAAAGTAGGGAGGATGAAACATAGCAAGCCACAAGTGGATTTTTATGGGAGGAACAGGGGGGGGAGAAGGACTTGAAACCAGCAAAAGTAGGGACATGTCCTCAAAACACGGGAGGATCCCAGATACACACCAGGGAAACAGGAAAGGAGAGTTGAACTAAGGAATTAAAAATGGAGGAAGATACATCCCAGCTACCCAGGGAGTTGTGTTGAGCAAGGGAGAGAAAGAACGAGGCCCTAGGGGCCCTATCCGGTTGGGAGGCAGTTGTGCAATCCATTACTTTGCAGAGCACCTTGGATTACAAGGGGCAGGAGAGTGGCTATGCACCACATGGGTGGGCAGGGTACCATGCCGGGAGGAGGACTTCGACATGCCAGGGGCGGAGTGGGCAGGCCTCATGGGCTGGGGACTAGTTTGGTCAACGGCAGGACCCAAGGGACCTGAAGGTGGTGTGGAGGGGCGTGAGGTTATTGTGGTGTGGAAAGGGAGGTCTGGCAAGAAATCCATCTCGTTATTGTCTGTGAAGGGCTGGGTGGCAGGTGGTGCGGGAGAGGGAGGAGGTGGCCTAGATGGGCAGTCTCGGTCACAGGCGGAATGATCACCATTGCAATTAGGGCAGTGTTGGGGGGAGGTCAGGCAGCAATTTTGTACAGATTTGGTGTTACCCTGCTTGAGGCATAAGGGATTGGAGCATCTGTGGTCTGCTCTTGTGTGGTGAAGGGAGCATAAAGGACAGACTGGGTAGGTGTTCTTGCATTGGGGGGCCACATGACCAAAGGCCCAGCAGTTGTGGCACTGTGTATAGGGGGAGGAGGAGAAGGCCCTATCAGACCTCCTATTGGCTGAGAATAGAGGCATGTGCGGGAGGAGGGAGGAGGCGTGCTCAGGGGCGGTGGTTATAACAACCGAGTAGGAGTGCTTGAGGAGTGAAGCAGGGTTCCTATTAAGGAACCTAGCAGAGAGGACTGGGACACCAGTGGAGTTAAGGATTGAACTGGAGAGACGGGAGAAGAGGCCATCTTCATTATCTGGGAGGTAGGAGGATGGAACAGAGCGGATGGCTATCAGAACGGCTGTCGGGACTTGGCTGAAGGGGAGCCAAGGGTTGTCACCACCATGAAAAGATCGGTTGAGGGGCCTGGTGAGGGCCTCAAAATAGGGGGTGTAAGAGAGGGCAGGGACCTGACCAGCAAGGCCAGAGAGGGACACAGAGCCACGATCATAGACTGAGGCCTTAATTCTACACGGGAGGGAGGAGTTAGCATTGACTAGAACAGAGGTGGGCAGGTCATGAAGGAGGCTGCATATGAATGCTGCATCAGGGCGGAGGGATATTGATTAGAGGGGAGCAAATAGTCTGCGGGCAGCTGTGGTGCAGGGGGGTCATAGTGCAGTGATTGTTGTTGGGGTGAGGGAGAGATAGAGTTGGAGGAGGACAGGGTCACTTGGGCGGCTACCGCAGCTGCAACCTAGGCAGCTGAGAGAGGGCTGGCTGGAGACTTTCTCCTATTCCTCCTCCCTACATCGATCTAGCTAGAGGAGAGGACGGATGTCTCACGGTCCCGGAACTGATCACCTGAGACACTGTGGTTTACTACCGGGCGTCATTTAGTGTCAGAGGCCGGGGGAGGTGGGAGGGGTGTGGTAGATGGGGGCCATGAGCAACTCTTGGTAGAGTCAGGGCATGCCACAATGGGGGGAGGCGGTAATAGTATCGGGAGGGGGATCGAGAGTCATACCGTGGCTGAGGTCACGCAGCTTAGCGCCGCTTGAGGTGAGGGTAAGGGTTGCAGGATGTCCTGTGAGACAGGAGTGGGTAAGCTGACACTGAGAAGTACGACCGCTGAGGAAATAGAGTCAAGCTGAGTGCCAAGGGCCGAAATTGTGCGAAGGGAGTCGCATAGGAGCGGGATCAAGGTAATCTCTGCAGTGGAGAGGTCATCTACGCCAGAGCGGGAGAGGGTGGGGACCTGCGAGGATGAAAGGTTGATGACTTCCTTGGTCTCGTAAATGAAGAAGGACAGGAACCTGAGGTGGGGGGGATGTCCACTGTGGTGGCAGTAGCTGAGGGTGGTGCATGAGCAGCAGTGAAATGAGGCAGAGGAGGGGGACCGGCTTGCGCAATAACCAAGCTTGAGGTAGGCAAGGCCATAAGTGTGGAAAGGTGTAGGTGAGATCGTGGGAACCGAGTAGACTTGTGACGTGGTGGTGCAAAATGTAGGGGAAGGAAAATAGGGGAAGGGCAGCGTGTTCTAACTACAGGCAGTTTTTTCTCTTTTTTTTTTTTTTTCTTTTTTTTTTTTTAAATCATATATTCGTTGTTAAGGTACAAGAACTTGGGTACAGCACTAGCTATGGCATAAACAAAACCATAATCCCAAAAACAAAAAAAAAGGAAACCATCGGTATATAAAATTCCAACTGGGCAGGTAATAGTCCATACACCACGTATGGTATACTCAGGTAAGGAAAAACCAGCCAAGGAAACATACAGAAACTAAGCCTTCAAGTAAAGAAAAACCCAAGGTCTTAAGTACATGGGAAGGAGAAAAGTGGGCAGGCAGGAGACCCTGGGGTGGTGGGAGTGACCAAAGGAGGCAGAGAAGAGGGCGGCAACAGCAACATCTCAGGGGGGTAGCCAACCAGCCTCTCACGTAAATAGGCGACCAGGTTGAGGATGAGTTGTATGGAGGACCAGATGGAGTTGGTCGGGCCTATTCCCATAACGCCTTGGAGGTGGCGCATGGGGGTCTCGGCGGTGGCTGAGCAGGAGTGAATGGCATGCGGGTAGTTTTCATCATAGTTACAGCATCGTGGACAGAGAGTGGGCTCACCCACAGCGGCCCATGACATGTGGAGGGCCATGTACTTCTTGTGTGCACGGATTTGGTGAATGCGGCCCGCCATGAACTTGCCCAAGCCCATAAAAGGAGGTAGGGTGAGGGACGGTTTGTAGGGGTAGTAGGGTGGGGGAGGATAGGCTTTTCCCCAATCGTTGATGAGGGTCTGGTGGGCCTGCCTCTTAAGGCCAGTGTAGGTGGCACGCATGGCAGGTAGCGGTGGTAGAGGAGGACAGAGGGGTGTGAGATCTGCACTTGGTATAGGGGCGAAGGACCTGGATCCCAAGATGGTGTCGATAAGGTGGGCCATCGGATCAACTGGGAGGTTTAAGCACCCAGGAGGTGAGGGACGAGTAGTCTTCTACTGAGGAAGATTGACATTGAGTTGGAGACATCTAGCGAGGTGGCGCCATGAGTCAGGAGTGCTAGATTGGAGGAGAGAGTGAAAGTCCAGGGGGAGCCGCCCTGGGGCAGGGTTGATGGTAGGGGGGGGGGGACACCAG